>VZUI01044413.1:0-26531 GCA_013401135.1 Cettia cetti | reverse complement strand
TTCCTGCCTTGGACAAGCACCCATAAGCACCCAGCAATTAGTTCCCTTGGCAACCCAATGGGGAAAAATTCCACAAACAAAAAAAACCCGAAAAAACAAATTCAACCCCCAACACTGTCTCAACACTGTGGTGTTGGCACTGTCACCACAGCAAGCTTGGGTACATCTCCAGCTGCCCAAACTTCCCAGATGTTGTGTCACCCCTCCTCCTGAGCACAGCAGGAACAACACTCCAGCTCTGGTTACTGGCAGTGACTCCTTCCCTCCCCTATGGGAAATGGCCAGCCCAGGCTGGAAAGAGCTTCTGGCAAGGAATGTCTGTGGATTTACAACTCTCCTGGCATGGATCAACCCTCAGGCCCCATGGACAGTGTGATCCAAGCTCTCTGTGCCCCCCATGCTGCCTGAACGACAGTGAGTGATTTATAGGCCAGAGCTAAATTTTCTTCTGGCTTCCCATCACAGGGGCATCAATCAATTTTGCCTGAGCTTGGTTGGGAACGAATCAGCTATCACTAACGGAGGGCAAAGCCTCCATGGGGCAGGCAGGGACGAGCTGTTCCCCTTCCCATCCTCCCTGTGACAGATTTGCAGAGGAGGAGTTGAGCATCTCTATTTCCCAGTGCTCAAGGGCTCAGTGAAAGCCTCTCTTGGGGAGATAAGGATGCTCCAGAGCATCATGGCAGCAGCTGTGCCAGCTGGCACAGGGCACAATGAGGGCTAGCTGGGAGCAGTCGTGGCTGTCCCTTGCTGCCGAGCTGCCTCTTGTCCCAGAAGGACCCTCCAGCCCCCAGGAGGACCATGCCCTCAAGAGATGATTCATCCCAGCCCTTTTTCACAACAGGATTCATCTCCCTGCTCCGAGCACTCACTTCCTTTTAATTAGAGCTGAGAGGAGCGAGGGTGTTGTGAAGGGAGGAGGAAGAGCAAGGTTTGACTCACAGTCTCTGTCTCAGAGGATGGTGTGGGAGAGTCAGGGCTGGGGAGGTTTTTGTCCATGTCCTGTCTGATCTTGTTTGCTGTTTTAGCCTCTTTGAAGGGCACAGTGTCCTCTAGAGCCCCAATCAAAGGATGTTGCAGGGACAGGTTGTGATTCCTGGGCACTGACTGTGCCAACATTGCTGCTCCAGGCTTGGAGCAGTGCCCACACTGAGTGCCTCTGCCCTGTCCCTAGAGGTGCCTGGCACTTGTCCCTGCCTGGTGTTTGCTGAACAAATAAAATATAAATTATGGCTGAGCCCACCCCTACTTTTGCAGTAGCGTGAATTCCCTGAGTAAAAGGGGAATGGGGATTTGGCCTTGGGTCAGTAATAATCAGGGTATTTACTGGTATTACCAGTAAATATTACCAGTATTTACTGGTCTCACAAGCTCGGTGGGTCACTGGCTCTGCTCTGTGTCACTCTGCTCTGCGTCACTGTGCTCTGCTGCAACACCCAGTGCTTTTAATTGCCAACAAAAGGAAAGGGTTCAGCCAAAGCCAAAATCCAGAAACACATACACCTAGAGTTCCCTTGGGCAGCTGGAGAACCCTTTGATGTCCTTTATGGACATCTGTCTGCCCTGGCTCTCAGCCTGGGGCCACACTGTCAAATTATTTCTGTTCCCACCATTCCCCAGCACACAGTAGGAGCTGCTGGGTAGAAGGGTTTGGGTTGGAATGGACAAATAAAGGTTACTGAGACCAACCCCCTCAGTGAGAAGGGTCATCTTGGACTAGATCAGCTCATTGATGGTCCATAGTACAGCCAGGGACTTGAACTTGAGTTGGGACTTCCCCAGACACCAGGCCAGGAGGATGATGGTCAGGAAAAGCTGCCTCGTAACAGACAGGAGACATTCTGGAGCACAGGGCTGCACATCCTAATGTTGCAAAATAATTTGTGCAAAAGAAATAAAAAATAAAAAAATCTATAGCATTATGTAACCAAAGCTAAAGTAGTTTTGCATTGAATGATAAGGAAAGAAAGATTAAAACATCAAACAGAGATAAGCTGTCTCCAGAGATGTTTCTCCCAAGAGATTTTATCCACCTAGCAAGACCCAAGGATGTTTATTTCAGAACAGAATTCTGGTAAGGAAAAGGATCAATCACCCAACTTCAAAAACTTCTTGCCAAGGATGTTTATTTCAGAACAAAATTCTGGTAAGGAAAAGGATCAATCACCCAACTTTGAAAACTTTTTGCCAAGGATGTTTATCTCAGAGCAGAATTCCAGTAAAAGAAATGGATCAATCACTCCAGAAAACTTTTAGCAGACCACAGCAAGAAAATAAGAATGTACGGATATGCTGAAAAAGCAAAAATCAACAGAGAAGCAAGAAGACCCCCACTGAAAAAAAGTATAAAACAGGTCTCCACCACAGCAAGGGTGGTGAGCCACGGGGGTTGGGGGAAATAGAGTCTGAATTGTGTTCACCCAGTGCCGATCGCCAGGCTCGGCACTATTTTGCTTGTGGCTTCTTCAGACTTATGCTTTGTCAATTTTAATAAATTCTCTTTTAATTATTAAATTGGCTGGTTCATTTATAGCACTAACGAGAGTGAGACTGAGGCTGTGAGCCCCTGGATGTGTCCTGATCTCTGCAGAAACGAGGGATGATCAATTTGTGTGTCGGCTGCAGGATCTGCCCCTGCAGCTGGAGCCGGCTCAGCATCCCTGGGGGATGGATGAATCCTCAGGGCGTGAGGAGCTCCCACAAGGGAGGGAATGGGTTCCTCACTGCCAGGAACATTCCCGCTCCTGCAGCTCCGACAGCACAGGCTGAAGTGCGCAGAAGCACCAAAGGAGGGATTTAAAGAGGTGAAGAGGAAGCGTCAAAGGATTTCAGCTGAACAGGAAGCTCCTTCCTGCTCACTCAGGCAAATATCTGAGGCTCCATGGAAGCAGAGCTGGTCTGCATTTGTGTTCCCTTGGTGGGAGATCCTCCTCACTATGGTGGGATAAGTTTTAATGAGAGGGTTTTGGCAGCAAGGGAAGATCCTAAATTTTTCAGATTTTTGCAGAAATCAAGTTTATGAAACGTTGTCTCTCACTGGGAAATTATTTTGTCAAATCTGTAAACAGATAGGTCTAAGGTGGTGACAGGAATTCACTGAAATCCAAATGCAGGGGTGTGATGTGGGGAAAGCAAATGCTAAACTAAAGAAATGACCAAAGAAGTCAGCATCCTCACTGAGGTAGGACTGGAAACAGGGGTAGGATGTTTGCATGTTGACAATCAAAGGAGAATCAGATCTCCAGATTTTTAGGGGTTTTGTGGTCACAACAGTTCTAGTTGGCCTGCTCAGCATGGGCTGATTTCAACTAGAAGGTAAAGAGGAGAACTGGAAGCAATTCCAAGCAATTCCCTCCCTCCAGCTTACACATTGCAAATTACTGGCAATCAGCACAGAAAAGTTTTGCAGCAGAATTGATGATGTTGTGAAGCTCCAAACTGGAATCCTACTGGTGATTTGGAGAGAGCTGGAAATTGCTTATGATCTCATGGTGTCAGGTGTCTCATTTATAATAAATAAATACAGAAAATGCACCCCAGACAATTGTTGTCAGATACTGGGAGTCACCAGCCAAAGAGCTCCCTCAAAATTTGGTATTTTAGGTCAGCTGAGTTTAACTTATTGGAAACTGCAGGCAAATAAATATCAAGGACTTTCTGAGTCAGAGCTGTGGTATTCTGGAGATAGTTGTTCATGTGGGGTTTGGGTCAGTGTGTAAATGAATAAATGAAGTGCTGAACCAAGCAAAAGCCACCTGCAAAATTTCCCATGAAATTAAAAAGCAAACCTTGGGTTGTTTTCTTTTCACTTCCCATGAATATCAAAGGCAGGGCTGCAGTCGTGAGCCTGGCAGTGCATTCAGAGAGTTCCTGGGAAGGGCAGGGCTCATTTGCAGCAGATGAAATGGAAATGGAGAAATCCCACTTTGTCCCTTGGACCTGCAGGGCTGGAGATGAGACACGGTGGCACAAGTGCTGCTGGAGGTGCCAGCGTGACACCCAGCAATTTTGCACTGCATCCCAGCAATTCTAACCTCTGCTCATTTGTAAATACCATCTTCATGGTGGAAAACCTGATTTGCAAAATTCTGCCCATGTAATGAGAGGGGAAATGGGAGTATCCAGCCTCTCTGTGCCCCCTTGGGTCGGGATGGCTCAAACCTGGAGCCCAAATCCTGGTGCTGGAAGGCTCAGGGCCTCTGAACCGAGCTCCTGCTGGCTCCAGTTCCTGACGTCAGCATGACATCCTCGGCAGAGAATCTGCTCCCCAGAACTATTCCAAGCAATTGTTTAGCGAATAATTCTGAATAATGAAAATGCAGAGGGGAGGAATGGGGAAGTTGTTTGCTGTCGATTCACAAAAGAGGAGAAATGGAGGAATTTATCATGTCAATGATTTGCCTATGAATTATTCATTCCTTTCACACAACAAAATAAAAATCCCTTTCCCCCCAAGCCCCCACCCACCCAAGCTGAGGCTCGCTTTGTTCAATGTGTTTTTGATGTTTGATGATGTGTTTGTGCTGTCGCTGGCCGTGCCCCCCACTGGCCCCCGCGTGTGGCACCGCACATGGCACGCGTGACACGGTTCTGCTGCTGGAGGGGACGTGTCCCCAGAGCAGAGGGGCAATAAAGCAGCAGTGCTGAGCCCAGGAATGGTGCCAGAGAAGCTATAAACAACTGGAGAGGCCATTAACAGCATCTAACCTGATGCTGCTATCCCAATAATGGGAGGAGACTGCAGCAGCGAGGGACATTAGAGCCGTGTGTCACTGTCCCCGTGCTCCTCAGCATCCATTTGGCAGCAGGGAGGGAAATGCCATTGGAAAAGGGGTGTTGGGGGAGACAGGGAGAAGAAATGCGCTGCCGTGGATGGCAGGAGATGAAGAAGGGTGGGATGGGAAGGACAAAGCTTGGCTTTGGCTTCTGGCTCTGTGGTGTGCAAGTTCAAACAGGTAACCTCCATCCGAGCCTGGGGATGGGTGAGTTGGACCTGTGCTCTCTTGGAGAGGAGTTTCAACCCCAGCCTTGACCCACAGCAGTGCTTGACCAGTGCTTGACCACGTCCATCTGATCCTCCTTGGAGCTGGGTGAGCTGAGAGCCTGGAGTAACCCAGACTGGGCTGGGGCAGTGAACTAGTGAACTGGGAACAGGGTAAATTGTCATGAGGGGCATTCATCCATTTTTTTTTTTTTTTTTTTTACACTGATACTAAAATTTCCATTCATCCAGATAAAGTGCTATTTAATACCCCATGTATGTTACCAGTGTAAGAAATGTCCATACGAAGGCCTTCAGGGGGTTCACTAAATTGGTTTCAAGCCTCAAGTAGGAGGTGGTGCAATTTAGGGGAAAACGCAAGGTCTTCCTCTCATTTTCATAAGCAAAAAGTGTTAAAATGGAGCCAATCTTTTCTCAGTTAGGAAACTGTTGGACAGAGCTGAGCCCCTCTGCTCTGGAGCCAGGCTGGGAGAGCTGGGGGTGCTCCCCTGGAGAGGAGAAGGCTCCAGGGAGCGCTGAGAGCCCCTGGCAGGGCCTGCAGTGCCTCCAGGAGAGCTGCAGAGGGACTGGGGACAAGGCCTGCAGGGACAGGAGCCAGGGAATGGCTTCCCACTGCCAGAGGGCAGGGCTGGATGGGAGATTGGGCAGGAATTGTTCCCTGGCAGGGTGGGGAGGGGCTGGGCTGGAATTGCCAGAGCAGCTGTGGCTGCCCTTGGATCCCTAGCAGTACCCAAGGCCAGGCTGGACACTGGGGCTAGAGCAGCCTGAGACAGTGGGAGGTGTCCCTGTCATGGCAGGGGGTGGATTGAGATTGGCTCTAAGGTGCCTCCCAACACAAACCATTCCATAATTCCATAATTTGGGGTGAATGTGTATCATGGATTGGATCCCCTGGGGGGGTTGTTGTGTCCTAGTGCTGCACACAGGGTTCAGTGGGGAGAGGGGAGGATCAGGGATAAGACTCTGAAGGAAGAGCTGATTTTTTTCTGTAGTCTCCAGTCTCTCCGGTCCCTTTCCACAGCAGTCTGTGCATTCTTTTTATTGGCCCCATTAAAGGCAGTTGTCTGTGCAGGGATTGATTTCGGAGGAGCATGGAGTTAATTCATTCCCCAAATGAAAGGCTCTTTGTACATAAAACAGTCTGTGTCTCTCCACGCCTCTGGATAGGTGGGCCTGAGTCTCTCAGCCCATTTCCTCTGTGCTCTGGAAGCCCTCACCGGGGCCATCCTTCTCCTGCATGGAGATTCAAGGATAAAACGACAGATGTCTTTCATTAAACTTCTCCGAAACGAGCTGTTCAGCAGGCAATATGTATTCAGACGCTATCAATATTTCATAAAGCCATAATAGATGTTATCATAGATCCTCCATCCAATATTTATTGCACCATAATCACTGATCCATTGCACCAGGGCTCTCCATCCACCTCCCCTGCCTGTCCCCACTCAGACACGCTCCCAGGTACACGGGACTGCAGTGAAGTGCAAACCTGGTGCCACAATAAATCTGAAGGAGTTTGAAGTTGTTTGTTACTTCAGGCACTTTCAGGCTCGACGATAATGAAACAAATCTGTTCGCAGAAGGCGTTTTTATGGAAGGGTTTCAAAGTGAGTTGGCTCAGTGTAAATCTCAGGGTTGAGGCCATTAGGAAGCATTTAAGCTGCAGAGAGGCAGTGGGGCTGTGTCTCCAAGTCTGGGGGTGTTGGAAAGCTAAAGGCTAAAATTAGGAACATGGAAAATATGAATCCTTTTGGGAGTCTGCTGCTGGGTCAACATGGGAAGGAGAGACCTGAGTGCAGCTAGAGCTGGACCCTTCCCTGCCTTGTCCCCACCAACATCTGAATGAGCTTCCCAAGCAACTGCGGCTTCCAGGGGAGCTCTGCAGGGAAAGGACTGGGCCTGGAAGATTTATAGCTGAGATTTCCAAAGGAGCCTAATGGATGGAATTTTACAGTTGTGTCGCTTGGGGGTAAGATCCCTGGGTGTGACAATCCTTTGTCCCCTCCCGGCCCAGCAGCCTCAAGCTCATCAGCTACCTGTACACTGGTTCTTACATCAGCAAAACTTCTCAAAAGTGTTTGGTTTCATGTCATAGGACAATCCTAATGGATAAAATGGAGCCATCCAAAATCAACATGGTGTACATCAAATAAATGGGGTCTGTAATTGGTTTCCAAATGGAGTCTTAAAAGAAGATTTCAGGCAAAGAACTTTTTTTCTTATGGAGACCCGAAATGGATGGTCGTGACCCCATCACATTTAATGGCCCCAGCAAGGAGCCAGGGGAAAAAAAGAGAAGTTGTAAAATCTTCATGGATAAATGTTGAAGTGACACAAAGACTGAGGAAGAGAGGGGTTCTTGCAGAGCCCCCGTTAATGGCACTGAGCCTTAGGTCAAGTAAACACTGTATTTGATACAAATGTCAGATAATTCCTCTCCCTGAGCTGAGGCCACTTTAAGGTAAGGTAGGTGAGCTCCACTGCTGTTCCTAGGATGGGTGGAGGCACCTCCAGAGCAGGAGTTATTCACTGGACCTTAGATAACCCTAGGAGTGGGATGGATTTCCTCTGGGAAACGCCTGTTTCTGTTTCTCTCTATTGACACAGCTTGGATGAGCTGCTCACACAACTCCCACATGGCTAAATCTGGGGAAGGATGCTCTGCCATGCAGCCAGGGAATGCAGAAGATTGGGTAACTGATGACCCAGGAAAGCCCTGGGGACGGAAGGTCCCTGATGTGCAACTGATGATCCACCAGCCAGTTCTGCACAGGAGGGTTGTGATTACTCTCAGGATCCCCGGTGCCTAAGGGTGTGGAAATCTTGGAGGAGATTCAAACAAGAGCCAGAAAAACACTAATGAATAGGAAACAACACCTTTAGGAGGAAAAATCAAGGAATGTGATGGTTTAATTTAGCAAAGCAAGGGCAGTATCTGGCTGATGGCCTCATTACACCTGCAGGGAGGAGAAATGGTCCTTTCCCAAATCTTCCTATCCTGGCAGGGAGAGGCTGCAGGAGCACCAGTGCCTGAAGGGCTTTGCCAGCATAGCCCAGCCCAGGAGCAGGGCAATGTTTTTAACAGCAGAGGTGTTTTTGTCTAGTTGTATTTCTGGATTTCTCATCACTGCATGTTTTTGAAGCAATTAACTCAAACCCATCCTTTTGCAGGGGTTTGTTATGCATCATTCTTTGTTTCTCACAGGGGTTTAAACAGGGTCATGAACTGTGGAAAATGCCTGAGAAACACCTACTTTACAGAAACTTTATCATCTCTTCAGGCCCTTGGGGCCCTGATGGGAAGCAAACCATAAGGAATGTGCACATGGGTGTGCAGCGGGAGGGATAAGCTTGTAGGATGTGTGAAAAATATTACCCTAAATGCTCACAGCAGTCTTGAAATTTGGAGCCTGAGAGAGAAGAGCTTTCTTTTCAAAGTGAGGTGTCCATGAAGACACTGGGTGCAGAATGGTTATGGGGAGCAGGGAGAGGCTGGAAGTGCTGGGAAGGGGAGGTCTGGGCCGGGGTCTGGGTGGGGCAGAGCCCAGGCAAGGAGGGACTGAGGAACATCTTGTGTCTCACTCCATTACATCCCTTTAAAACAACACCCTGGAGCCAGGTATCACCGTGGGAAACAAAAGGGATTTTAGCTTTGATTCCCCATAAATCACTGGAGCTGTTTCTACTGTGGGGAGCAGAGTGTAATGAGCTGGTTCATGGGGCATGCAAGGAACATTTTATTTTACTCTTTTGGGCCCTGTGACCACCCCCCCCCCCCCCCCCCCCCCCCGCGCTTTTATTTTGAGTTTCCATGAAACAGAAAACATTTGCTGATGTAGAGGACCCTGAAACAAGCAGGCAAGCTTGGGGGCTGCTGACACTTGAATAAATCCCAGTATCCTGGTATTTGGTTAAACTTGAATTTGAATATTTGTGTATTTTTTTTTTTTTTACAACAATTACTTGGCTCAGGGAGCAATTTGCAGAGCTGAAACAATCCAAGGCCTTTTTTATTCTTTTTTTTTTCTTTTCCTGCCTGGTATTTTCACCCTCCAGGAAGTGCAAAGCCTTGAGAAGACTGGATCCTGCAATATTTTTGCTCTTGCAAATAGTTCCCAGATGCACAGAGCACAAGCTGTGAAAAATGCACAGAGCAAGCCCTGAGTGTGCCCCAGCTCCTGAAATGCCAACCAGGGAGCTGAGACTGGACCATTCATCCCATGGATAAAACCTCCATGGTGCCCCAGCTGGGACCACAGCACCTCAAGGTGTTTTGGAAGAACCCCCATTTTTTCCCCAAATATCACCCACTCAAGGGGGAAGGAGCACCTTAGCTCCTTGTGAGCTGAATTTCAGATTTCTGGGGAAACCTGGCTTCCTGACAACTTGGCTTCAAGTGCTTATTATATGTAACACATAACCCCTTTAATATTACACATGGTATGTTTAACTGCTTAATTTACTCTGGGAAGTATTGCCAAGTGCAGCTATTCTGTTGACATATCATTTGCATGATAAACTGGTATATTTTAAGCCACAAATAGGATGTGTCTGTGAACTATCTGTCTGCACTTTTACAAGCTTCAGCACTACAGCTGCTCCTTGAATCAGAGAATGGAGCCCCACACAGTGCCTGGGGAGGGAATGAATGATCCTTTTTTCTAGAAGAGAGCAGAGACTCCTGGCTGGTCTCCATCAGGGAGACAGATCAGGTAGGTCTGACTAAATCCTTGGGTAGACATTTGCTTTGGACAAAAGATGGCTGTTTCCCCCCTTCAGAGCAGCTATTCTAGTTTGGCTAAGATTGGAAATTATGTTTTTTCTGCCTAAACAAAGCTGTTCCACTGCTGTTTGCCCAAGCCCTAGGAAGTCTTCCTGCAAGGACCTGTAGCTGGTGGCTCTGACCTGGGCAGACCTGCAGGGGCATTGCACAGGTTCAGCTAGCCCCTCCTGGATCCCACATCAAGGATTTAGGATGGGCTGTGTTGGAAACTACCTCAGAGCTCTTGTCTCACCCCTGCCATGGGCAGGGACACTTTCCACCATCCCAGGCTGCTCCAAGCCCTATCCAGCCTGGCCTTGGACACTTCCAGTGATCCAGGGGCAGCCACAGCTGCTCTGGGCAACCTGTGCCACATTCCCATCTATCCCTTAGCCTCCCCAGACTCTTTCCTCTCTCGCCATGCATCTGTGCATCTCTCACTGCACCCTCTCTCACTTCTCAGAGCTGACAGACCCTGTGCTGGTGTTCCTCAGCTGCTCCCTGAGTGCCCCATAGGGCAGCGTCACCTCTGGCTCTCTGTCATATCAGCCTGGCGGTCACACAGTGCCCCAAAAGGCTCTGAGGCCTTTGGACACTCAAGGCTCACATCTCAAAGTCTAATATGACATGTTTCTAGCAGGGGAATCATTTATTACATTAAACAAGTTGATGCAGCTCCCAGGTTGGGAATTGCGCTTATTTGCCAGAATAATGGTGTAAGGTCCTCTTCCTTGTATTGTGTTATCTCTTTAATCACGCAGAGACAGTCCCAGTCATTTTAATCAAAGGCTCAAGCATCACTTATCTGAAGATTAATGACTCAACTCCATGAGAGGAGAAACTTTGAAGAGCTTCAGTTGAAAGGAAGAGGAAAAACAGAGGGGAATTTATTTGAAACTTTTTCCCCTGTTTTTACACATGTGGTTATTTCCTCTAATTTTAGCTGGAGAGTTTTGTGTGTCTGAGAGCAAAGGCAAATCAAATCTTGCTGCTTTTCCTTAACATGCAGCACCTAGGAATGTGGCTCAGGACATGGGTCACACTTTCACATGAAGGATATTCCCATTGGAAAAAAAATGGTGTGGTCAAAACTGTAGAGAAAAGTGCCAGATTTCCTGAACCTTTTTCCTTGTTTGATGAGAATATTTGACAGCTATTTATCTTGGAATGAGCACTTTTACCTTCAAATGTGTCTTCTAACAAGAAAATATATTTTTTTCTGGAACCAGAAAGTCTTGTAAAAGCATTCAAAACTTGTAAAATTCCCTCAAAGAGTGTAGAAAAGGAATTCAGGTGAGGTTTGTAAATAGAAGCAATCTGGGGAGGATTTCTGCTATTTTCACAGAAATAGCTAATTTTCTAAGGTGGAATTGGGCAGCATTACCTTGGATTTCTCCATGGACAAATCCCCTGCAGCTCCTGGCTCAGTGAGTGTCTCTTTCCAGCTGGCATGAAGGCTCTGCTGGGGATTTGCTCTGGTACAGCTCTCTGGAGATCAAGGTTGTCCAAAGGAGATGCCCAGTTTGCCTTGAAGTGTTTCCAGCTGCCAGGACCTGGCAAGACTCCAGCAACCCAGCTGGTTTGGGCTGCCTTGGCTGCAGTGAGCCAAAGTGACTGCTCCAAAATTGCAAGTGCTGCTTAAGTGCCTTCCTGGGCAGAGCAAAGAATTTCCTGCTGGCAGTAAGGCACATCACCCCTGCCCTCCAGCCAGGGAAACCAGTGCATGGGATCAGGGTATTGAGGACCAGGGTATTGAGGACCAAAATGTTGCATGGGAAATGGAGATTTCCAAGGCTCTGTAGAAGCCAAAGTGGAGATGCCAAGGCTTTGGGGGGTTGGTTTCGCTGCCACATTGTCTGCCCCTGCAGGGCCTCCTGCCTGAGGAGCCCAGATCGGCCCATGGCATTTTTTCTGGAAGTCATTTCCTGCACAACCACAGCAGAGCTCCTGTCCAGGGGAACTCTGGGCTCTATGAGAAGCAGGAATGAGCACTAATCCTTTGCCAGACTGCTCCTGAGAGCCGTGGTTTTCAGACTTGCTCTGTTGGGAGATGTCCTGAAGAGCTGGATGCAAATCCTGCTTAGGGCACAGTGCTTAAGCCCAAAGCTCCTGGGGCAGGACGTCACTGCTGCAGCTTTGGTGGCTTCTTCCAATGCTCATTCCTTTTGCTGGGAGAACAGGGACTGCTATTCTTTTCACCCTGGAGCTGTTGCTTTCGGCACAGGGGAAAAGAAAGAGAGATGCTGAAAAAGATAGTTTTGGGGTGTTTTTAGCCATTTGCAGCAGGCACTTGGCTCGCTCAAGTGTCACCACCTTGTGTCATTACTGGGCCTGCTGGAGCAGAGCCTGGGCTCTGCTTGGAGCCCTCCCTGCAGATACATTGATAGATCTTGTCCTTTGTTCGGCAGTGACACTGATGGTGTGACATTATGGGATGTGTCCCAGGTGTTCAATGCACCCCGCGTGGTGCTGTGTTTGCTGTGCCAGGGCTTCTCAAGCACCACACCCAGGGCCCAGGACAAGGGGGATTATTCCCTTCAAAGCCACCCGAGCCAGGGGTACCTTAAAAAGTGGATTAAATAAGACTGGAACTGCTCTGGGAATGCCTGTGCATTTGCAGTGGTGTCTGTCCATATTTCACTGTGGGTTTGCAGATTCCCCTCAGTGCACACTGCAATGAGAAGCTCTTGCTTTACATTTTGGTGCTCCCAACTTTAGCCTGGGGGTTCCCATCTCCTCTCCAGGAATGTCTGCAGTTTAGGAGGTGATTTACGGCTGCTGGCAAGTTGGAACCAGTGGGAGCTTCGGGGATGGAGACTGGGCTGCCTGATTTGCCACCCTGATAAGCAGAAGCCAAGCACACCCAGCAAGGCCAGATGGCTGCGGTGTTATCTGTAACCACGGATCTCAGAGCAGATGGATGCTACATAAACATCTCACAACCGTGGTTATTATTGATGCTATTACTATTAATACTATCTGTAAGTGTTCTGTGGACCCAAACACAGAGCTGGGGTAAGGAACACAAAGCACAGTTAGAGTGATTGCTGGGCTGCTAATTAAGGGTGACTATCAGTAACACTATCTGCCATTACAGCTAATGATGCAATGGCAACACATCTTGATTTTCAAGGGAAAGGGTTGGGGTGATGAGTCAGAGCCCAGGGAAAGCTGTGGGAGTTGGAGAGGATGCCCAGCTTCAGAGAAAATTGTCTCAGGAGACTGAAAACCAGGGACATGAATGAATTGTGGGTCTTGGGAGAAGCACTTCGGGCTTGTAGCTGTTTTGGGGCATATCAGCTCTGTGTCTGACTCAGGCTTTGCAGCTTTCTGGCTCTGAATTCCAGGTGGCCAGAGCATCTGGGCCAGGGCATTTTGAACTCTATGGTTTGTGCCTTAGTGCCAAAAGAAAAACTTTAATTGTGGAATCTCAGACCTGCTACTTCCCTGCTCTCTCATTTCAACTCTGCTTCTAACCTGCTGTGAATCTTTCCAGAAATCTGTGCCTCTGTCTTGTCTATTTTTACTGCAGGGGTTTTTTTTGGGTAGGGGCTTGGCTAGGTGTTTGTGCAGCTCAGAGCACAACAAGGGGCTGGAGCTGGTCAGGACCTCTGGATCCTGTGACAATGCTGGTCAGGAGTGGCTGGAGATGCTGGCCAGGAGTCGCTGGAGATGCTGGTCAGGAGTCACTGGAGATGCTGGTCAGGAGTGGCTGGAGATGCTCGTCAGGAGTCACTGGAGATGCTGGTCAGGAGTGGCTGGAGATGCTGGTTGGAGCTTAGGGTGCTCCAGAGGCAAGATTTTTGTGGCCTGAGCTGAGACTAGGTCATGTTCAAGCCTTTCCACAGCCTGGTGTTTCCCTTCAAGCTGGTGCAACATGAGATGATTTGTTTGGGTTTTTTCCTCCATAAGGATTATGAGGAGAGGTGTATAAATGTGTTTGACTTTCCTGTGTTTATCAGGGTGAGTGAAGCTCATCCAGAATCTGGCTCTGAGAGAAGGACCCATATCCCCCTCCAAATGCAAAAGAAATACACTCAGTTTGGAAGCCCCTAAGTCTTCTCAGTATTCAGTTCCCTTCCCTGGAAGGTTGTGCTGCCCTGGGGGACCTGGAGGAGCTGTCATCCCTGAGGTGTTCAAAGGCTGTCTGAACAAGGTCCTGGGGTAACAGTGAAGTCTTCTCAGGGGAGCTAGAGACCTCCAGAGGTCCTTTAAACCCCAAATTCTCTGACATTTGTAAACCGCCCTTTTTCTATGTACCTGAATCTTAAAGCATTTACATACCTAACAATAACAGGCCTAGATGTTTCTGCTCCAAGAAATCCTCTTTGAAAAACCAGGGTTGGTTTAGGAATGGCTTTAGAAAATATTTGCCATCTGTCTCTGTAGAACAAAATGAGCGAGTCAGTGGTTCCTGCCTGATACAACAACATGGAAAGATTCATGGTATGTGTTTTACCCCCCAAAGAATTTCTTGGCTTCCCAGTGCTTTGTTAATGTGCATTGATTATGTTTACTGCACCATTAGAAAGTCATTTAGGGATTTATTGGGCTGCCTTTAAATACTGAAAGTGAGTCATTACCCTGACCCACTTGTGCCCGAGCCTAAAGCCATGTAAAGGGGGGCGGGACCTTGCCCCAGCCATGAGAACTCTCCCAGGAACCTCGATTTTGAATACAAGTGAAAAAGGGCTTGGAAAGGAATATCACTGCAAGCCTAAGAGGGCAGGAATGGCTTAAATCCCTCTCCCATTCCCCTCAATCAAGATAATAACAGGATAGCAACCAGAATTCCAACTGGATGGTGCTGAGAGCTGGAGAACAAATCCAGCCACACAGGCAAAGCCCGACTCTCCCGCTGGCGATGGGAGTGAGGGATTTCTCACTGAGGGATTTCCACTGGAGATCAATTGGGACTTGGCTCCCTGCCTCCTGTCATAAATCTGAACGTCTCTCCTCAGATCCAGACAATTATGGGTGAGACATGTTGGCAGTTTTTCTTCAAACAGAAGGGAGCTGATGGAGCTTTTCTTAGAATTTCGGGTTTGGCTCAAACGGAATCACAGGATGGGCCATTAGCCAAGGAAAATGTGAACCCATTCTGGAAGGACCATTCATATTTTTGTGGGTTTTTAAAATTGTATTGCTTCAAGGCCATGCTGGGGGTTTCTGGCTGATAACAGGAACAATAATGATGGTAAGACGTGCACATAGAAATGTACATGGCCAGTTTGGTTCCTCCCAGCTCACAGTCCAAGCTGGGAAGTTTGGCTCCTGCTCTGACAGCTCCCAGTGGTCCAGGGGTTGAGCTCTGTTGTGCTCTGAACACAAGCCAACCGTAACATTTCCATTTGCTTTTACATTCAGAATTGCTGGTTTTGGAATAGGTGGAGTCCCCATTTTTCACTGGTGGACCTCTCCACGAAGATGTGGCATG
The DNA here is from genome assembly GCA_013401135.1 of Cettia cetti. Taxonomy (NCBI): domain Eukaryota; kingdom Metazoa; phylum Chordata; class Aves; order Passeriformes; family Sylviidae; genus Cettia; species Cettia cetti. Next base: position 11,330 of record VZUI01044413.1, on the reverse strand, counting down.
AAATCCTGCAAACCTGGACAGGCTGAGCTGAGCTCAGTGAGTCCAGCACTGTCAGAGGTGGCCTGGATGGCTCCTCACCCCTGAGCCAGCACAGGTTTAGTGGCAGCTCTGCTGCAATCAGGCCAGCTGAGGGTCTGCTCTGAATTACAGCACTTGGCTACAGCCCCCTTTTTCCACCAGTGAACTTGGAAGTGCTCCTGCTTCGCCATCCAAAATGCACATTTTTGCCAGGAGAAAACTCTCCACAAAGGACTCAGTGAAGCCCCATCGCTCTGGGCTGCAGGGTTTGCCCTTAATGCCTCACCCCACAGAGACCTGGGCTGCCTCCAGGAGCAAGGTAAACCAAAACAGACTCTCAGGAAAAGCACAAGGCAAGTCTAATAGAGCTTTTCCAATGAAAAACAGAAAAAAAAATGAAGCTGAAAAAAATAATCTAAACTTTTGTAAAGAGCTTAAATACACCAAGCCAGCAGTGTGAGAGGAATCGCTGAAATTTAAGAGCTATGGACCTCTCAGGTCCCTTTACCCTGAGGTCCCTCAGGAGAGCAGAACACCTGGCCCCAGCTCAGAGGGGTTTTGGACACCATTGGAGAAGGTCTGACCCACTGTGCTGGAGTGCAACAGCCACTCCTGTCATCTTGGAAGAATTTGAGGAGAAAAAGGTACTCCTTGCTCTGAAGGGATGAGTTCAGGATGGCTGTGCTGGAAAAAGGGTTAGTGGTGATAAATCAGCTCAGCCTTTCCCAGGTGGTTATGCTGCAGGCTGGTCCTTCCTGAGCAAAATCTGTGGCTGTGCACAGATGTTTCTGTGCCTCCTTCCATCCTATCTGGGCAGAAAACCCCTCCTGGAGGCACAGAGGGCAGAGGGAGGGGCAGCACAGCGTTTACCAGGGCTGGTGCTGAGCTCAGGAAGGCTCCAGGCCAGGCCCTGCTGGGCTGCTGGAATTCACCCATCAGGGTCAGGGGCACAGCCTGGACCAGGCCAGCCCTGGGATTGCAGCTCCCAAGGCCCTGCTTGGGCACCAGCACTGAGCTGTGGATTTCTGGAGCTGGGAATTCTGCACCTGCTTTTGTGCACTCACCCCAGTGCTGAATTTTGGAGTGATGACACCATAAACCAGATGCTGCCACCTGGGAAGGACCATGGCATACGCTGGATTTGATAAAGACTTTTCCAGGCAAACATCTTCGCTCTGCCGGGTTTCTCTAAAACTGAAAATTTCTGCAAATTATCTCCCCCTGCAAGTGTTTGAAGTGTATATTTCTTTGGGGAAGTAAGAACAAAATACTTCCCTCCAGGCTGATGTTAAACTGTTTTGTCTGAGTTGCCTCAAGTAGAGCATTTGGGGTAAAAATTGTCACCTGAAATGTTTCTGGCAGAAAAATCAGAACAGATTTCAAAGTATTTTGCAAATCCGCGTTGAATTGTGACAATGAGCAAAGGAACCTCTGCACAACACCTGGTGTCCTGCCTTTCAACTGCCTTAAATTGAAATGAGTCTTAATTCAAAGAACTTTTTTTAGACACTTAATTCCCTTTCACTCACAACACACACCTATATTAAAGAAAAAAGAAATTTCAGCCTACAGAATAGATTTTATTCCTGTCAAAATGCTTTTTCCCTGATTATTTGTATTTTTCTGCAGCTGAATGAGAACTCAGGCATTTGTGTGCTCCAAGGGAGATGCTCAGAACCACGATGTCCTCAAGGAAGGTTGTGTCATTTTTCCTCTGTGGCTTCTGGGGTGCCATCCGCAGCCTTGCTGGCTGTCCCCCAGCTCCCCCAGCAGTATGGGGAGAGGTAGGTTGGTGCTTGCTGTGCCAAAAAGAGTTGTTTTGACACATCCAAATGGAAATTGCACAGGATTCTGGTTCTCCCGTTATTTTTTTCCTTAGTTGTTTTGAATTTTTCATCCTCATTTGGGACGAGCAAATGTCAAAACAGCAGTTTGGGGTTTTTATCTGCTCCTTTCTCTCTCTGAGCCCCTGTGAGGCTGCTCGGGTTTGCTCCTGGTGTCACCCACACTTGGCACATCGGGAACTCTTTGCTCTGTTCTGCTCCGTGGCAGTGATGGTGTCGCTGCTCCCGGGAGGGCTTTTCCACACAGCCTGGAAATCACCTGCTCTTCCCTCAGTTACGGAAGGCAGCTGCTCTGCAAGATTATCCCAGCCCAGGGGCTGCCACCCTGCACCTGCTCCGACCTCTGCTGCAGCACCAGGAAGTGGGGAGAGCATGGTCTGAGCAAACCCCACTGCAAGGCCAGCAGGCGAAGGGGAGGAAGCACTGGACAGATCTTCCTCATATGGCATGAACTGGCCTGTCCCCATGGCAGGAGGGGCACAAACACAGGCTGAGAAAGCAGCAGCTGTCCAGCCTGGAGAAGAAAATGTTGTGTGGAGACCTCAGAGCCCCCTCCAGGATCTGAAGGGGCTTCTGGGAAGCTGGAGAAGGACTGTTCATCACGAACTGGAGTGACAGGACAGCAGGGAATGGGTTCAGACTGACAGGGGAAGTTTAGGTAAGAAATTCTTCCCTGTGAGGGTGGGCAGGCCCTGGCACAGGGTGCCCAGAGTAGCTATGGCTGCCCCTGGATCCCTGGAGGTGTCCAAGGCCAGGCTGGACAGGGTTTGGCACAGCCTGGGACAGTGGAAGGTGTCCCTGCCCATGGCTGGATGGGCTTTAAGGCCCCTCCCAACCCCAAACCACTCCTGGATTCTGGGATTCTATGAAAGCCCCCAGCTCGCTGCCAAAGGCAGCCAATTCATTTCTTCCAGAAAACTTTCTACACAGTTGCCTCTGGCCCCAGTCAAACACAGATGTTTGAAAAGGCCACACTGCAGCATCATATTCCCCAAATTCATTTCTGTTCCAGCTGGGAGCAGATAGCTGTGGGCAGGGAGCTGCCTGACCTGGATTTCCACTCTCCCTTGACTGGGGAGTTTTGCTCTGTTGATGCCTAATTACATCCAGCCCAGCATTATTGGTGGAGCTGGGCTCCAATCTCAGCTTCTAAATAAAGCTGTTCGCGTGGTAGGGGGGAAGAGGAGTGAGCAGCCACAGCCCCTTTAGCGCCGCGCTGGGAGGTAATGAGTCTGAGAAGAATCCTGCATTCCGAGGGGCTGCTTGGCAGAGTGGACCTGCTTGTAATAGTGGTTTACTGAGCTGCATTTTTCCCTCCTCTTTTTAAAGTTACTAAATATTTTATGAACATCTGTAGGGCAAAACATTTGCTTCCCTCTCCACGCCAACCCTTGATAACTCACTCACAGCTTTTACTGCACATTAAATTCTTTATGGATGTAATTGTGGAACCTTCAGAGGTGCTTCCAGGGCACTCTTTGTCAGTGTCCCCTTCATGGGGTTGCAGCCAGCACCGGCATGAGTGGCTCAGTGTTGTGCCTCTCCCTTTGTGTTGCAGGTGGCGATGATGGGGACCTGCTTCAGTGCAAACGCAGCCAAATCCCTGCTCTGGGGCATTGCTGGGTTGGGTCTGCCCCACCTGCGGGGAGGCAGTGAGAGGCAGGGAAGGACGTGGTGGCTGCTGGATGTGAGCGCTGTGTGCTCAGGAAAGGTTTCCTTTGGAGGGATAGCACTACCGGGAGTGATGGATGTGCACAGCAACAAGTCCTGACACTTCTGCAACTGCCAGAGCCGGAGGAGAGCTGTGCTGGGGTGCCTGAGGTGCCTCTGCTGCCTCCAAAACTGGCAGTGATGTAGAAGGGAGGGAGACAGGGATTTCTGGCTGTGACCCCCATGTCTGTGGGTAATTTTGGCACTCCACAGGGAGCCCTGGGTTCTCTGCTTCGCCTTTGAGGTGTTTATAATCCACTGCGTTCTGCTCTGGGATTCCAGGTGAGGGAATAGGGTTATGATGGAGAAATGGAGCAGGACAAATGGAAATGCCAACATCTGCCTTTAATTCTGGATGATAACTTGTTTGATTGTTCACATCTCTCTGATTTCCCTTTCCAGCTTCAGGGATACACAGCAGGCAGGGAAAGGGGAGCTCCAAGGGAATGCTGAGAGAACATGGCAGAGTGCAGAATAGTTTTAGAAATATATAAGCAAAGGTATTCACACTGGAAATGTCATCCTAGGAATTGTCCAATACTGAGAATGATGTGGACCAAACCTCACTGCCTCCACAGTGACCTTGCTGGGAAAGGGGGGGTCACAAAAGGACCTGAGCCTGCAGGGAAAGGTCCATGCCCCAACTTATGGTCTTTGCCTCCCTGTGGTGCTGTACCCCAAGTTTGGCACTGGGAATTTGGTGTGAGCAGGGCTTGGAAAGCCAATTTGCTGAGAGGGACCCTGGCTGCTTCTTGTATCTGGCAAAACCTCCTGCAGCACCTCAGGGGAGAAACAAGCTTGAAATCTTAATTAAAAAGCAGAAAGCAGAGTTTCATGCTAGGCTGATATTGTGACTCTCTTTCCTTTATGGACAATTCTTATGCAAGCTCCTACTGTGTCTGTGGAATTGCTAATTTAAAGAAAGTTACAGATTTGTGCAGTGCAGGGCCTGTGTCAGCAGTGTTTAACATAAGGAGATCGAGGTGTGTGCTGATCCATTTCATTGTTAGGAACTTTCTTTTTTTATTTCTTGCAATCCTTCCTTTCTTGTCATCCACTCCAGAAAACACCAGAAGGAACATTGCCACCACCTGGGGTGCATAGAGAGAGCAACGAATAAACCAAAGAGTCACCATTCAGCACTAAAACTGTTCATGGCCAAACAGTGACAGGGTCTGGATCAGCAGGGGACATCATGTGTGGACTTCCCAGTCCTCAGTTCCCCTCTGGAAATTTTTAGGGGGAACAGCACAGAGATCTTGCATGAGCATCTCCAACCACGGAGGCAGAAAACTAGATTTGAGAGACCCATGGTTTATGTTTTACTTGATCCAGGCCTGATGGAAATTTTGGAGAGCCAGACTGACATTATCTAATCAGAGCCAGTCCATATCCAGCCAGATGGGACAGAGCTGTCCCACCTCCAGCTGAAAATGAACCAAGGATATTGGCCTCTGGAGAGGATTGGCTTTCTCTTCATGCCTGATTAGGGAAGTGCAAGCTCCTCTCTTGAGGCACAACTTTGAAAAATGTAATTTAATTCCTTTTGATTCTCCATCTTTTTAAGAAAAAATAATTCCTTCTGTCCTGTTAGATGAAAAACCTGATAGTGATGGGAAAAGTTATGAGGTCTGAAAATACAAACCTTTGGGATGGTCCTAATAGGAGCATCTTTACTCAGAATTAGGGAGATTTTAGGGACAGGCCGTGCCTTATGGAGATAGATGACTCCAGGGAGATCCATTTGGGGGTCCCTTGGGCACCTGGGCCCTGCCCCACACCAGATTTTGGCCAGGCATGACTTGCATTTCCTGGCAGAGATTTAAGAAAGATGAGAATCTGGACTGGTGCCAGCAACAGATGAAATAAAATTTTATCTCTACCCTTATGAAGGAAGGACATTCAGACAATGCCTGATCCAACTGTGAAACTCTTGGCAGGGCCAGGGGAGACCAAACAGGGATGGGTTTGGAAAGTCATTAGAGAAATGTGGCCAGAAAGGGTTCATCAAGGGCTTTTAAACACAGGTTACTCACAGTTCCATCTGGCTCAGGAAGGCCCTGAGCTGCAGATAGCCAGAACTGGGAATGGTTTATGGCCTGCCCTGATCCTGTGCCAGCCTTCCAGGAGACTGCCCTCAATGGACTTTTGATCTGATCCAGGCACATCTTCTTATACCCTTATCACAAATGGCCACTGAGAAATGATAAGAGATTGATCAAAATGGGAGCTGGGAGGAAATTCAGGTCAGATCTGACTTTGTTGCTAGCTCCTTGCAGGAAGACTAGGTTTGGACACAATTTGGGTCTTTCCCCTTGTCCCAGAGAGGTTCAAAGTCTATCCCTCTGACGCAGCTGGGAGGACACAGCCCAGGAGTTTGCAGAGGGTGCAGATCAGGGCATGGAGGAGAAACTTCCTCCCTTCAGCTCATGGGGACGGTGCTGGGGGGTTTTCTCTGAGAACTGCTGCTCACAGGGGTCTGGGAGAGCTGGAGCATCTCCGGGCTCCCCAGAGAGGGAAAGGACAGGCGTGGGCTGGTGCTGGTGCTCAGTACAGCTGCTTCCAGACAGGGCAGGCCAGCGAGGAGCTGTTGATGGATGACTCCATCATTTCACTGAAGTGAGGTTTGTGTCTGCTGTAGGGCATGGCTGTAAATGAGCCCCTAATGGATTCTGCTCCTAAAACTCCCCTGTAATACAGAAATTGCTGCATCCCCGGACATGGGAAAGGGGGGCAGAGATGGATACACAGAGGGAAGGGATGCTGGAGCCCTGCAGTGGTTACAGGGCAAGAAACACCCCCCTGAAGCAGCTGAGGCTACGCTGAGACTGGCGAGACACTGGGAAATGGGAAGATGTGCCCACCCCCTCCCTCATCCCCAAACTCTGCTTTACTGCCATGGCTGCTGTAATGAACACCCTGAGGTATCAGTGCCTCCCAGCTCTCACCCCAAAGGACCACCACTCTTGGGATCAGCAACGCACCTTCCCCTGCCCCTGCCCCACTCCCCTCCTTCCCACATCCCTGCACCTCAGCACCCCGGCTTGGCTCAGATGTGGGATGGGAGCAGGCAGTGGCTATGGCATGTGAGAGACCACATCCTTTTCCAGCCATGACTGTGCTGCCTGTGCTCTCTCCTGCACATCCACCTCTGCATCCCTGCCTGCTCTCCTGCTAGGTTGAACAGAGGCAGACTTGGCTCCATGGCTTCTCTGGCTCAGCACGGGAAGAGTGTAAATGCTGAACAACTCGACAACACTCCTGTGTCTGCAAATGAACAAACAAACAAAGACATGGCATCTGCTCTGTGGGGACTTCAGCACCTCAAAGTTGTCCTTGATTCTGGAGCTCTGGGATGAACAGAGCTGATCCTGACTGTGCAAAGGACCCACATTTAGAGACACCACCACCAGACTTGGAGGAGGCTGCATAAGAAGATAGGAGATGCTGGGAGGCACCTGGGATAGTGAAAGGTTGACTTGGATGGTCTTTAAAGGCCTCTTCCAACTCAAATCATTCTTTCCTTCTGTGATTCTCCCTTACCCTGGTAACGCTGTGGTGCGAAAACTTCAGGTCTGTTCAAGTCCAGCAGGAGAAACATCCAGGAGCTGATTGCAAACCTGGTCTGGGCAAGAGGAGGGGACACTACAATGCAGCAGCTCTGGAGTTGCTTCCCAGACCTGCTCCCCTTTCTGCAGCTGAAATTTGCCTTTCAAATGCCAGCCCCTGCAGGTGTAGCAGCTGCCCCTTGGTTACTCTGTTGGGCCAGGCTCAGCCCTGGCACTTGCCCCGGCCACACCACCCTCCCTTGAGCCAAAATTGGAGTTCAACAGGAAAAAAAGCTTCTCTGCCTCTCACTGCAGATTACAGGGACGATCTTGGGTCTTGTACAAAGGCTTGCAGATGTTACTTTGCAAGGAATCTTTTTAATCTTCCAGATGATTCCCTTCCCCTTCCCCTCCATCATTTTTACGGCCCTGCAGCGTGCGCAGGGCCTGGCGTGTCCCGGTGGGAGGCAGAGAACCCAACCCATGCTCCCCAGCAAGCACCTGATTCATCACTGCTAATTCCCTTTGCCATTTGCCTTAATAACAATAATCAAAATGAATTAATTCAGTATTAGTGGAGAAGGAACATTGGAACTGCATGGGAATGGTGCTGCAATCAAATCAGATATGTGTCAATTCAAAGGAAGATCTCTTTATCTCTTTAATAGCTTTTATACCTGCCCGGGACTGCAGTTTATTCTCAAGGATGGGCTCCCATATTAATATAACATACAGCTGTTATAAAATGTTTTCTATCTTTCACAGCTTGTTCTAAATATTTTAGCAAACATAAACTGGGCTTCTTCCTTTCATCCTCCCTTGAGATGAGGCAGAAGATGATAAAAACCCTAGTTTCCTATTGGGAATCAGGCAAAATGGATCAATTAGGTGATCATGTGGAGCAGCTTCTTGTTTATGGGGTGATAACTCTAGACAGAGAGGAACAAACTCTCTGGGTGTATGGCCAAGGTGTTCATTTAGAAGATGTAGTTACACAAGGCTAATAGGAAACACCATCAAATTATTATTTACACTGGATAATGGTAAACCAAATCAAGGACATATTGAAAATGGGACTTGTGTGCCAGATTTAGAGTCTTGTCCAAAACTGGTCATCCCACTCGAGGCTTTTTCAGCTGCACAGTGGCCTGTGGAGGTTTCCTCGGGCTGGAGGAAGGAGGGAGAGGGGACAGGATGCAGGGACTGTCACCTCCCCTGAGATGGAACCTGGGCCACGATGGGGAACAGGGATGAGGATGCTGCATCTGTCCTGGGCATGCTGCTGCCTTGGGTCCCTTCAAGCTCTGATGCTCCAGGGTGTTTGTGGTCAAGCCAGCTGCTGTCATTGACCATCTCCTCTCAGTTTGGGGCTTCTGTCTCAGGAGAATGCTGTCCTGGTGACACCATCCTGGTGACACTGTCCTGGTGACACTGCCCCAGTAACACTGTCCTGGTGACACTGTCCTGGTGATGCTGTCTGGTGATGCTGTCCTGGTGACACTGTCCCAGTAACACTGTCCTGGTGACACTGTCCTGGTGATGCTGTCCTTGTGATGCTGTCTGGTGACACTGTCCTGGTGATGCTGTCCTTGTGACACTGTCCTGGTGATGCTGTCCTTGTGACACTGTCCTGGTGATGCTATCCTGGTGACACTGTCCTGGTGACACAGAGCACCCAGCAAAGATTCCCCATCAGTCAGAGGTGTGAAGTGTTCTTGGAGTGAAAGATTTTATTTCCACCCTCATGCTTTGCATGGAGGAGACATCAGGTGGGAAAAAGGGCTCTGACCACGTGAGATGTCAGAGAACACAGCACCTCCAAGGACAGCTGAGCCCGAGCCCTTCTCTTGGGTGACAAACCTTCTCTGTGGCAGGTGACAAACCCACCTGTGCTCCTGGTTTGCCCCACGCTGTGCAGGAGCCCATCTAGAGGTTGGCATTAGATCCCCATAAACTGGCCTGGAGCTTCCCAGCCCAGACAGTGACGCAGCTGCTGAAATTTGTCCCGTGCAGCCCTGAGCCATTCCCTGCTCTCGTCTCTATTTTCTCCCCATCATCCAGAGTCGCACATCACAAGTGAAATATGAAAGAAACAAATTAGAATTACCTCGCTGCTGTGACAACGAGGAGAGCTGTGAGTTGGGGAAGCTGAATGGAATGATAAATCCCATCACTTATACCATGTAATGAATTTTCCTGGAGATTTGTCTCAGAGTAAAAAGAGGGAGAGGAGGGGGAAAGTATGAAGTTCTCGTCGGATTTTGCAGAATGGTTGCAGGCAGCTCTGACTGAAAAGTGTAAATCTGAAGAGTTCGTGCCTGCAGTGCATCCAAATAAGTTCCCCTTCCTTAATAGTCCTGGGTGCAATTTTCAGTGAAATGTCAATTCTTCTTTGCCTCCACTGGCATTTGGTCTAATAACATTATTTTGTCCAAGGAGCCTGGAGAACTTATGTGTTTCAGGAGTAATTCTGCAGCAAAATATAGGAAAGAGGATTTTTTGCATTACAAGAAAATATTTTTGTGCTATAAGGGATTTTTGTGGGGGTTGGAACATCCTTTGCCACTGATTTGTTGGGTAATCTTGGATAAATCTCTGTCCTCTCTGTGCCAATCTCTCCTTCCCTCTCTGAACTTCTCATGGATTTAGGTTTCAAGGTTTTGAGGTAGGTGCCAATTTTTGGTGGCTTTTTAGAGTTTCCAGAAAAGTCCTTAGGAGTGAAATGCCTATGTGAGGACAACTGCAGCTAGGGAAGGAAAGACACCACATCACAGGGCCTTTCCTTGGAGGGTGTGCAGGATAACAGGCAAGAAACATGAAAAAGTCAGAGTTTTCCTCAAAAGCAGAGGTCAGGAACCCACAAACCATGCCTGAAGCAACCTCCTTCCCAGTGAACTCCAAAGAAATACAGACTTCGTGAATGGAAGTCCCAGATGTTGATACTGGTTGTCTAAAATATGCATCCCAAAGCAGGAGTGAGCCCATCTGTCTGGAGATGCGTTCTGAGGGCTGCACACAGGACACCTCAGTGCCTTTATTACAAGGCTGTTCCTGGAGCAGGAGGCTGGGAAACCATCTGAGACTTGCCAGCCCTGGGGAGCTCCTGGCAGGATGATGATGTCAGTTCACAACACCCAAACTCAATATAAATAGGGTGCTCTGTGTCATCCAGGCTGTTCCATCACTGCCTGCAGCTCCCACCCTCCTTTTCTCACTGGAATATTGAATTTATTTTTTTTTAAATCCTTATTTTTTCAAGAGAAGCCCAAAGGAAAAACCCTGCAAGTTGCCTCCTGTGGGAACAGAACACAGAAGATGAAAAAGCTACAAATATGTGCCAGGAAAAAGCCATAAAAAGTAATATTCCCTGAGGTAAAAGGAGAATATTGTCTGTGTTCAGACCATGCTGTCTCACCTCACTGCTGGTTTCATTCAGAACACGGTGTTGGCTGTCCTGGCCATACCCAGCCTGAGGGGGTGTGCAGAGATGCAGCAGATTTTAGAGGAATTCTGATGATTCTCTGCAAAAACTGCTTTTTATTATTACAAAAAAAAAGAAAAAAAAAAAAAAGAAAAAAAAAAAAAAGAGAGATGGATGTTGCCTTGCTTGGTCTTTTCCCACTTCGACTCCATGGTGGTCACTGCGTCTCCCTCGTGACGGTATTGCGCCACAAATGATTCTAACAAATGATCCCCTCAGGTGACTGGTGCAGCATCACCTGGCCAGGTCTTACCAAAGGAAAGGTTTTCATGTAATTTCTCATTCCGGCATCCCCTCCTGCTGTAATAAGGCATCTCCTCTTTGATTCTCAGACTGCTCCAAGGGAGGGTCAGGTTGGACATCAGCAGGAATTTCTCCATGGAAAGGGTGGCCAGGCCTTGGCAGGTGCTGCCCAGGGATGTTTGGAGTCCCCACCCCTGGGGTGTCCCAGGAACAACTGTAGGTGGCACTCAGAGCTCTGGGCTGGGGACAAGGTGGGGATCAGGCACAGGTTGGTCTTGGGGGGCTTTTCCAACCTCAACAATGTTGGGATTCTGTGATTCCACATCCCGCCAGGTTCCGTCTTCCTCTCTGCCCCTGCTCCCAGCCACCACTCCAAGCTCATCCATCCTTCCTTCCATCCCTCCATCCCTCCCTCCATCCATCCATCATCCATCCATCCATCCATCCATCCATCCATCCATCCATCCATCCATCCATCCATCCATC
>VZUI01044412.1:0-32837 GCA_013401135.1 Cettia cetti | reverse complement strand
TTTTTTTTTTCCTGTTTGTTTTGTTTGCTTGTCTTTCTGTACTACTACATTTGTTTATTTTAATATTCCTAGTAAATAACTGCTATTCCTATTCCCAAGTCTTTGCCTGAAAGCCCTTAATTGCAAAGTTACAGTAATTCGAAGGGAAGGGGAGTTACATTCTCCATTTCAGGGAAAACTCCAATTTTCCCTGGCAGGTACCTGTCTCTAAACCAAGACAAAAGCCATTTCCTATTCTGCAACAGTCCAGTTTCTAACAGGAAACCAGTTCTATTTCCTAGCATAGTTGTTCCTGTTTGGAGGTAATGACCCTGTAGTCCTACAATAAACAAACAGCTATAGCAAGCAACACATGAGACAGATCTACTGTGACCTGCTTCCCTTTATTCAATCAATTTGTTTCAATCACTCCCCAAGAACAAAGCCAGCTCCTTGTTTTGTTCGGAAGTCCTTCCTTACTAGAACTGCACTAGAACGTCATGTTCAGTATCTTGACCCTGCACCCCAGAGAGTTTCTGAAAGGGCCAGAATCAACCACTTGGTCCTTCAGGAACCAGAGTGGACAGATGACCAGGAGCCCTCCCACTGCTGAATAGAAACTGAGAAATTTTTTTTCCTAATCTAAAATGTGGTATTTCCCCAGTCTGAGACTTAATTGTGTGTCACCTAGAACTCCTCCACAAGTAGTCTGCTGTATGTAGGTGAAGCAGTTGAGGGCTTTAAAAGTGTACTGACACTTCCAGTTCATTAGTGCAGGCTTCTTCATAGGATAAGGCTGTGGATGCAAGGGCCCTTGGGAGAAGCCTTTCCCTTAGAAACCCTGAGTTTTCAGCCTGCTGGAGTAGGATCTGATACCCCTTTTAGCAGAAATTTCCTTCTAGAGAAAGGATGCAACTTTCAGCGTGGAGGCACCTGTGACCAACTCCCAACCTGAAAGACCACCTCAACTGAGTATGAACATCTTCCTGCCAGCACTCCTACACAACATGCTATGACTCTGTGGTTTTTGGGAAGTACCACAGCACGGCTTCTGGGGTCATGCATGGCTCATGGCGATTTTTGCTCTGCTCTGTGGTAAACTTCTACCAGAGGGGCTTTAATACAATGTTAGCACATACACTAGCGTGCAGTAGTGCTGGCCTCTAGGATTGTGGCAGCAGGATCAGGCCACCAAGCAAAGCCCCACTGCACAGGACCATTATGCCTCCAAGAGCTCTTGGTCCTGGTGGAGATACATGGGAGAGATGCAGCCCTGTTGACAGCCTCTTATTCTAAACCAAGCTGATTATAGCAAAAGAAAGAAGGTGACCAAGTCTGATCCTTGAGGTTAATGCCATCACACACTTCAGGGGGGGAAGGGGATGTCACAACCCTAGGAGGAGATAATAAAGTACCCAAAGCCTTTCTACAGGTGTAGTTCAAACAGCCCCTACACAGCAGCCAGTAGTACCCAGCTCAAAGCAATGAAGTTCTCAGGTGGCAGAGCTGACAAACTTCATTAGTGGCTAGACTCTACTTGTATGGCATCTTCCACAGGAGGATCTCAGAAGGCTTTGCAATCACCGAGGCATTACATTCTCCATACCCTTAAGGAGTGGGCAACAAGAATTCCTGATTTACGCAGATGGAGCAGACATCATCAAGCTGGTACAAGGGGATGGCGACCGCCTAGCATTGCTGGGCTTACCAGCAAAAGGCACTTGTGCAGTGAAGAGCCATGTGCCCTGGGGTCTCATGGCTTACCCTGGCACTAGTCCACACCCCACCCGCTGGGCCCTGTCACAGAAGGGCTGGGCAGAAACCCTTGCCAGGGGCTTGCTGTCTGACAACATGCCAGGGCTGTATCAGGAGTGCCATGGGACAGTGTCGCCTTGCTTTCCAGCCTTCTAGTTTTGGAGTCAGAACTTTTACACATACTTTCATATAAACAAAGCAATGTTTTCAGAATTCTTTATCTTGTTTACATTCCTTTCTGTAGGAAGGACAATTGATGGACACTTTCTAAGACCAGTGGAATTGAAGAGGTTGAACCTCAGTCTTCCAATGTGGTCTCTTCTCTAGAAATCTATATAAGCTGTAAGAAAAATTAAACTTCCTCTTTTCCTGCTTCAACTCCATGGTGGTCATTTCGTCCCCCTCGTGATGGTATTGCGCCCTGAGGACGGAGATACCACATCACCACTCCCGAGGGGTTAATAATGACTGAGAAGTTGTCTGCTGTCTTTAAGGCCCCAATGATCTTCCCAATGTACACATCTTGTACCTGAAAGAGAGAGATGGAGCTACCAGCAATTCCAGACCTTTCATCCTGGGGTCCAGCTGTGGTCACTGACATGATATAGTGCGGACAGGGCACAGCAGTGGGCAACAGAAGAGTGACCCAGTGGGCAGCTGCCACTTCATCCCAGAGGCACCAAGTAAGAGTACTCCTTCTCACCCCCGCCCCAAAACGCACAGAGATCTGGGAAGAGGGGGATTCATGTTCCGTGGGACTGCCCTGCTATGCAGTGTGTCAGTGGTGCTCACCTCATACACAGCATCGTCAGGGAAGTGGAGCTTGGCCAAGCTGGTGGTATAGCGGAAGGGCATATCTGTCCTCCGGCTGAAGAACACAAGGGCACTGGCAGCCTGGGACAGTGGGCGCAGAAACACCTCAATGTGGGATTTCTCCTAGGGGTGGGTGAGGCAGAGCTGCTAGGAGCAGTGTAACTTCTGATTTTGCCCTGTGGGGCTGCTACACCAGCAGGCCCACAACTCCCACACTGCTCCTTCTCCTGTTTCTCTGCATTGCTTCCCTCTCCCCTCCTTATTTTGATGCTCTGTGCTACTTCTGCTCTCCCAAATGCATCTGCTTTCCCCCTAACCTTGACAATCCTGCACCCCTGGATTCCCAGGGGGTCCTGGTTGATTTGGATCATCAGGCGGTTCTGCAGGATCTCCTTGGCACTGGGGGAGATGGTGCGAAGATCCGTGGACATGAAGAGCGGAGCTGCCATCACTGTCCACAAAGCCATTTGGGAGCGTGACTGCTCATAGCTAAGGCCAAAGTTTCCAATGATGAGCTGGAGGGGAGACGGTGAAAAGATGGAAGAAGCAGGAAAAGGTTAGAAACTTGTCTGCTTGTCACCCATGATGCTGCTTCCTGCTGGGAGAGAATGCATAAGGGAAACCTCACACACACTTTTGCTTCCCCTTAAGTAGTCCACCACTGCTGCCACAGCCAGCGGGAGATCTCATCCCTGCTATTGACACACATTCAAATGCACTCATTAACACCCTTTGTTTCACCACTATTTGCCTTCAGGCTGTGCAGGGAAGGACAAAAACACCTGGAGAACTTGACAGGTAAACTCAAGTGGTGAAGGGTCCATTGCAACCACAGGTTTTTCCCACAGCTTAGCAAAGGGCAACACCAGCTATGCCTCTGCAGCAACAGGGCTCCTGCTCCTGGAGCTCTTCCTTTGCCCTGGCCCTAGAAGGGGATCCCTGGAGATCCTCATCCCCAGACAGGGTCAAAGCACCCACTACCCATCTGCACCATGTCTGGGTCATTCCAGTGACCGGGGCCAGCTGCTGGCTGCAGCACATCCTGGTTTGTGAAGAACCAGTCCATGATGGAAAGTACACTGTCCCAGGAGTCCTGGATGTCGTCATAGTTACGCCACAGGTTGCAGATCTCTGCCAGGATGGTGTAGTTCACCTGACAAGGAGAACAGTGTCAGGCAGGAGAGAAAAAATAACTGTTCTGCAAGGTGGGGGAGGCAGGGGCAGCACTGTTGAATTGTTGAGAGCTGCACTGTCCAGCAAGTGTGTGAAAAGCAGAGGAATCTGGAGAAGGGTGAGGAGGGCAGGGTAAGGAGGAAAGACAGAGTCATATCCCACTATGTCTGGGCACACCCCAGTATGATAGGATGTCTGGCAAAACAACAGTAGAGGCCATGGGGAAATATAAGCTGTCAACTACAAGAATGAGAGAAGCTCAGCACTCAAAAAGTGAAAGAGGAAATATGTGAGTGCAACCAATTCTCAAGAAATATATACTAGGAAGATTATCTTATTTCAAGCACTGAAACCAGACAGTATTGTCTCACAAGAAGGCTGTCAGGACCAATCCCACGCCATCTGAGTAGGATAGAGAGGATACACCCCAGAGCCTTCTTCCCACAAACTCCCATCACCAAGCCATACTGGGACACCCAAATGTCCATAGATGCTTGGCAGGAAGGCCACATTCCCTCTGGGGACCTGCAGCACCAAACCAGGAGTGAAAAAATAAGTTGGTTGTAACACCCTCCTCCTGGTGCTCCAGCAAGAGCTCTTCCAGGGCACAGGGGACAACGGGAACTTGCCAACAGATGGGAAAACCCTTACCTTGGGGGGAAGACCCCCTTGATATGCTGGCCAGCTGCAGGAGTAGACAATGGGGTGGCCTGTGGCATTCAAGGCCTTTGCCATTTCTGGGTATCCTTAGGGAGAGAAGATGACAACCAGTGAAGGGGGTGGCTGGCAGCAGTCCATGTCCCAGTAGCAGCCTTTGTCCTGGCCCACCCAGCAAGGGGAATACCAGGCTAGCCTGGCTTCCTTCCTTACACCAGCTCCACAGCACACAAACTCCCACCTCTTTTCCCAACAGTTGCAATAGGAGACACTAGGGAAGAACTGACTGGCTGAGTGTTGCTGCAGAGGGGCAGCTACCCCAACCCAAGCAGCAGGGGGAGAAATGCCAGAGGCTGGTGAGCTTTTACCCTTTGCCTGCTCCTCTGCAGTCGAGTAGCACCCATCCAGCTTCAGCATGTCCACACCCCATGCTGCAAAGGTCTGGGCATCCTGCTTCACATGTTCCAACATGGTGCCTGGGTAGCCCCCACAGGTGAAGACGCCCAGGTCACCATAAATGCCCAGCTTCAGGCCTCTGGCATGGATCTGTGAGGAGAGCAGAGCTGCAACGAGCAAATGAAGGAATCCAAGGTGTCTCCCAGGTACCAGGGTACTCCTGGTATGGAGGTCTCCCACCATACTGGCATGGGAACAGAGATGCCCAGGGGCCCCCAGCAGGCACTCACATAGTCAGCAAGAGCCTTAATTCCGCTGGGAAATCTCTTGGGGTCAGGAACTAGCTGTCCTGCCGCATCCCGCTGCTTGGCAGACCAGCAGTCATCAATGTTGATGTACTCGTAGCCCAGTTCCCTCCAGCCATCCTCTGCCAGCCGGTCTGCCATTTCAAAGAAGAGCTGCTCGCTGTGGATTGAGGAGACATGGCAGGTTAAGACCCTGTGACCCTTGTGCCTCAACAGGTGAGGTAGGCAGAGGGATTTGGGGGCTGGGGGCCCAACTGGGGTTCTGGAGGGTTGGTCTGGACCATAGGAAGGTCTCCAGTGCTCCCATTTAAACCGTGTCTGTGTTTATTGTCTTCACCGAGGGGGAAGCGTTTCCCCGACTGCCTGAAATGTCTGGCCACATCCTTCAGCTCTGAAGGCTCTCCGGCCCAGCACCGGGGGGGTCTGAGCCTCCCGCTTCCCATACACTATCCACCCCGGGAACCGAGGGACGCAGATGGTGCCAAGAGCCATTCCGGGCCTGGAGTTCGACCTAACCGAGCCCCATCCGCTGACCTGATGCAGTTGCGGGGATCTGCCTGGCAGTCCACGTTGCAGCGGAACCTCTCCCAGGATATCCACCCCATGGGGGGAGTGCGCGCCAGCCCGTTCTCCAGGGCCACGGAGGGCAACGCCAGGGCCAGCGCCAGGGCTAGCGCCAGGGCCAGCCCGCTCAGTACCATCGTCTGCCTAACTGCCGCCGGCTCACAGAACGACTCTCCGGGCCCCGCCCCGGCCCTGCTCACATGATGCCGTCCGCATCACCTGACTGACCGCCCACACCTCCCGCCCGAACCCAGCGACTGCGCCTTGCCGGTATCGCACCCCACAGCCGTGCCAATCCATTAGCATCGCTCCCCCCGCGCTGCACCCTGTCAGTGTCGCACCCTGTCCGTCCTGCACCCCACTGCTGCTGTAGCCCATAGCTGGTACCCATCAGCACTGCGCCCAGCCCGTACTGCACCCTGTTACTGACACCCTGTCACCGCCGCCCCCGTGCCTGCTGCGCCCCAACAGTGACTCCGGGAGCGGGGGATTTAGCTCCCCCCCAGGTGGCGACCCCGCAGAGGTGTCGGGAGGAGCAACGAGGTGCGGGAGGACGCGGCTCCGATCTGGCTGCGGTGTCCCCGGCCCCCCCGCTCTCTCCCCCGGCCGCCCGGGGGGCGGTGCTGCCGGCGCGGCGGGTCGGACCCGACGGCCGCAGGGGCTTTCCCCCGTCCGGCCGCGGTAGGGCAGGGCTCCTCCGCACCGCCAAGCAGGAGCGGCCGGAGGTGAGCCGGGCCGGGGCCTCCCCTGCCGTCGCAGGGGAGGCGCTGGGCAAGGGCCGGGTGGCGCCGGAGCTGGGCAGGGGCAGGGCGGCGGCGGGGTGGGAGCGGCCGCGGGACCGCGGGGGTCGCAGGCACACGACGAACGCACACACAGAGGGGTACACGCACACACACACGCACGCACGCACGCAGGCCCATTGCACAGGCGTACACACGCACACAAAGACACAGCCCAGCACGGCACACGTGGGACCCCCACAGCCCCCCCGTGTCAGGGCTGGCCTGAGCCGCCCCGGCTCTCCGCAGCCTGAGTGTGGCAGGCTGGAAGCTCTCGAGGGCAGAGCACCTCCAGGGAACAGCCTTTCCTTGTGTCTGATCGGGGTCTTGGGCATTTTTCAACTGGGCTCCATGCCCTCGTCCTCAGCCATGTCCCACAAGCCCTGATGGGAGAGAGGGGCTCCAGGAGGGATTCTGGATGGTGCTCAGCAGTGTGGAGCTCCTACTGCCCAAATGTGTCCTGGGAGTGGTGGCCGTGGTTTGTTTTCTGCATGTTTCCATGCGTGAAGTTTTAGTGGTTAGAAATCCTTTTGCAATTGAACAAGCCACAGAGGTTGTGCTGTCTCTGTCCTTCAAGGCTCTGTCCTCTTTGACTTCGTGAGTCCCCTGCCACAGGGCCTCCACAAGTGGGGCACTGACAGCTTCTACAAAACATTTTTTTTTCTTTTAATAAACCCAAAACAAACCCAGGAGCCAGAAAACAAACCCACTGGATCACTGGCCTGAGCCGAGATAGGGCTCAGACTTTGAAGAGAGTGCATGTTACCCCAGTTTTGCCATCCCAGTTTCCAGTGCAGCTTGCCTGCAGTGAGGACCTTGGATTTCTGGGGTGGGAGTGACACAGCTCTTAGCTCTGTCAGTCCCAAACTGTTCTGGTTCGTAACTCCTTCTTCTTCATCTTTTTACTTCAACAAAGAATGGTGCTCATCACGCTGAAGCTTCAGACATCCTCATCTGGGGAGCAGCCTGGCCAAGGAAGACAGCAAAGTTTTGCAGTCTGACCTGCACAGCTGGTATGGCACCTTGCACCCCGCTGCTGGTAAACCTGCTGGAGCTGGGAGTTCTGCTGCTAGGAGAGCTGGTGGGGGTGGGTGGTCCTGCATGGAGACAAGGAGTAGGGAAAGGGGGCAGAAGTGTAAGTTCCAGAGCCTTTGGGTCTGAAAAACTCTCCTTATCCTGCCTTCTAATAGAGAGCAAAATGAGTGCCTCTCAGGCAGAGAGGCAAATTTCTTTGATGTGTCCCATTAAAACCCAGCAAAGTAGGTCACTTGTGGAATAAAAAATCAAACAGCGGTGTTGGGTGTTCCCAGGGAAGGCAGGTGTCTGGGTGGTGAGAGTCTGGTAGTGACCTCTTTGCAGCAGCAAGAAAACAGCCTGCCTGTTGTAGGGGTACCTGCTGGGTTAGACACTGTCCTGTATCAGTGGCTACTGGAGTCATGGCTGCTTTTCCTTGGAAGCAGGATCAGGCCTCTTCTGGTGGGGCCAGTGATGTGCTCCTCACACCAAGAGAACCTCTTCCCCCTCTCTTCCTCTGCTCCTAGGTGGGGCAATGAAGCTGAATGAGCGTAGCGTGGCCCACTACGCCACCTGCAACTCACCTGCTGACCATGCTGGCTTCCTGCGCAAGCAGGTGGAGCGGCACCATGTCCACCACCATGGCACTTCCTACCAGCGCCACTGGTTTGTCCTCAAGGGCAATCTCCTCTTCTACTTTGAGGAGCGGGAGAGCCGAGAGCCCGTGGGGCTGGTGGTCTTGGAGGGCTGCACTGTGGAGCTGTGCGAGGCCACTGAGGAGTTCGCCTTTGCCATCCGCTTTGATGACGCTGGTGCCAGGGCTTATGTGCTGGTGGCCGATGGGCAGGCTGCCATGGAGGCCTGGGTGAAGGCACTCTCACGGGCCAGCTTCGACTACATGCGGTTGGTGGTAAGAGAGCTGGAGAAGCAGCTGGAGGAGGCCTGCAAGAGCTTGGCTGCTTGCCATAAGGCTCCATGGAGGTCCTCCTCCTCCTCATCCTCTGGCAGGAAGAGGCATCTCTCCAACCCTGCCTTGCAGCCTCCCCAGGAGAAGCCCACCACCCTGGAGAATGGCTACTCCACATGGAGTAGTGGTGGTTGTGTCACTGGTGGGGCCACCTGCACTGACCATGATATGGGGCAAACAAAGCCCCCGCCCCTGCCTCCACGCCGGCGCTTGGCTGCCAGCAGTGCCACAGGATCCCCAGCACCTGACCTCTCATCAGCCATGCTGGAGAGCCCAGTTTCACCGGAAACGATCTGCTTCTCCAAGCTGCACAACTGGTATGGACAGGAGATCGCAGTGCTGCGACGGGAGTGGCAGGAGAGTCAGAAGAAGGGACACCCGTGACTGGGGGCACAGGACGCAAGTCACTGGCCAGCTGATGCCTTGCATACAGGAAGAGTGAAATGAGGGACACTGCTTGCCCCCTGCCCTCAAGAGTGGCTGAGTGTGTGGTGTGTGTATGCTTCACTTGGGAGGGACTCAAATCTCCTCTAAACCTCACATTTAATTTCCATGAGGATTTATACAGCTGGAGAGTGTGTAATACCAGGGGAGCCACCTTTATTTAAACTCTCTCTGCTGGAAGTAGGAGCTGCCCAAATCATCACATATACAATGAAACCTCAGCCAGTGGGCTTGGCCACTTGTTGTCCTGACATGGTAGATGTTCTGGGTGTTTCATTCCCTGCCTCTCCTTCACCACTTATTTTGTTTTATTTTCTTTCTCAGTGTGGAATTTTGCATTTGATCAGTGCTTATTATTGTCTATGGGCTTGTGCCAAAGTCTTTCTGCCTTTTTTCTTTTGCAGCAGATAAGACTGGGTTCTTACGAAGTGCCTCTGACAGGCCACTGACCCCAGCACATGCCTCCAGCCTTGTGCCTCTCTCACTACAGGACATACAAGCCACTGCAGCTGTTGCTGGCCCAGCAGCTGGGGCTTTTGGTTGTTTTTTACTTTCATCTGCTCTAACCCTTCTTTAAGCTAAATCCTTCAGGATGTGGATTATCATGGTCTTGCAGCTGTCTCTTTCTGTGCTCATACTCAACAGCAAGCCTGAAATGGAGACACGGAACTTGGCCTGAAGCCACAGTGAGAACACCAGGAGCTCCCCAAGGCTGATCTGGACTGTCAAGCGGTAACCAAGCCTGCTACTATTCTGGCTCAAGGTTGTCCTGTTGCTAAATAGGGATGCTAAATCCTCTTTGCCTGGGTAAAGAAAATTTCTCAGCCTTTGCTTAGACCACAGCCCCTGCAAAGTTCCATACAGGGTTCAGTCAGCTCATCGGGCTGCTTGCCCAAGAGGGTGTCTAGAGCCACACTTCTGCAAGGGCCTCTCTCAGTGTTGTGGCTCTGCCCAGCTCCTGGCACTGCTGTGCAGTTGGAGGAGAGGCTTTGAAGGAGTAGGGAGGGAGAGAGGGCTGGTCTCAGGAGGAGACATGGAGGTGTGGGAGTGAGTTATGGATGTTGGCAGCGTCTGGGCTTGCCTCTCCAGCGTCAAAGCCATATTGCTGCCTTCTACCTTGCCTGCACCTGGCCTGCCAGCACTTTTCCCTGATTTCATGTCAGCATTGCTTGGCTGATCACTGGAGCACATCCTTTCCTCCCAGCAGGCTGGGAGGGCTGCAGGGAGGCACACCTGTTGCCTCACTGTGGAAACAGACTTGTCTATCAGCAGGTCAGAAACCCTGGCCACAAAGCACATGGTACAAGTAGTGGGTGCTGAGTCCAGGGACTAGAACACCCTTGTGATGGGGTTTAAAAATTTCCCTTATCTAGTTGCATGCTTCCCATCTAAAAATGTTAAACCTGTTTTTTATTCTGTTTTATTAAAGAACTTTGCTAGGAAAGCAGAAGCTCATTTCAGGTCATGACTGGCTGCAACCTTTCTGGACTTAAACACACTCAGCTTCCTACTTTGCAATAGCCTGTAGAGATAGTCAATGCAGAAATCAAATTAATTCTGTTAACTCTTGGTGCCTTTTAAAATATGTCTCTGGTAGTTTTGGATTATGAGCTTCCAGCCTCCTGCCTAATTCGGACTTGATGGTATATTAGGGGGAATCAGATCTTAAATGAGATCTTACAAATTACTTTGGGGACTGAGAGTGTAACCTTCACTTACAAGTAATGCAATCCAGTTTTCTCTGTTTCGTGGTTGTATAACTTCACAGTAAGGGTCTTCAGGTTTGGGAGGATTATTTTTGTCCTGCTTTTGTGAAAACAGTTCAGAAAAATCAGGAACAGGTGGGCATAGGGCAAGGCCCTGGCTTCATCAGCAGCTCAGCTGGTTGGACATAGGAGCCATTTCTGCCTCCCTACCCTGCTGCTTGAAGAGTTCAGTACTGTAGTATTCCTGGCTGCAGATGTGTCCGTTTTCCCATGCCAGGGCAGCAGCATCAGGGGATTGCACTACCTGGTGCCTCCTTGCTCTGAGCAGGGGTGTTTTGGGACCAAGGTCAAATTTGTCAAGCATTTTCCTGTGTGTGTTTTTTTTGGTTTTTTGTTTTTTGGTTTTTTTTAATGTAATACAGAGAGACTATTCCTCTCAGATTAACATAAAGCAGATTGACAGTAAAGACTCAACTTCCAAAACAAATCAAAATGTAGTGGCAGTTCCTACATGAGAGCCAAGAATTTGGAATTTCTTGAAAGGGAGAATAAATTATAAAGCCAGTTCTGTCAGAACTAAAACTGCAACAGTATTATTAATTTAAGGGCTGTTTGACTTTTAAGAAGCTGTTTGTTTTAATAAGCCAGGATTGTGCCTGTAACACTACTAAAGAGCTTGTATTTTATGCTTTAATCTGTCCCATTCAAACAGCACAATTTCCGTGCTACCTACCTTTGCATTAGCATGTATCCCAACTAAATCCCAAATCCTGCAAATGAGGTGTTATGCTCTGCTTCCTGTCTGATTATGTTTGGAGTAATTTTGTGGTTTATTCTGCAGCGCTGATAAGAAAATGGCTGAATCCTGATCCACATTTATGCTCAGCCCAGTCATCCATGCCTGGGCCTTTGCTAAGTCTCCAAAGGACTGTGTGACTTCGGATGCGCTTGATCAGGATTTCCTCAATATCCTATTGTAGCATGGTTGGCCCTTTTCTGAGTGAAAAGGGCCATAATTGGAGCCATGCCTAAATTTGTCTGGCAGTATAGGATTTTTAATGACCACTGCCACTTGCTTAATCAGGCAGGAAGAACTTTGAGTGCTGCACTGTCTCCTCAGAAATGGAAGCTATGGAGACAGCCCAGCTGAATTGGTTGTGCTGGCAGTGCCTTTGAAGCAGCTCCCAGGCAGGAAGTTGGAATTTCAGCTTCCTGAGGTTGAACATTCAGCTGGCTAATGGAGCAGCCTGTCTGTCTTTCTGCAGGCAGAGATTGTTACAGGAAAGGGAAAGAGTTTTCACTGCATGTTGTCCCTGGCAGCAAAATAAGACTGATTGCCACCCAGGGTTTTTCTCCGGTTGTTGGTGTTTGGACTGTTTCACCTCCTGCCTCTGCCTTCCTTTTTTTTTTTTTTTTTTTTTTTTTTTTTTTTTTTTTTTTTTTTTTTTTTTGTAATAGAGAATGCCTATCTAAACAGGTTCCTTGGCAAAGAAGGAGCTGAACACTGAAGTTGAATAGGTACTTTTCTTAAAGTACTGAAGTTAGACCCTTTTCTAAGAGTTTTCTTTAGTGCACAAGAGATGAGAGAAAAGTGCTAAAATTTAAGAAATTGAAAGAGGAAGGGCAATTCTGACATGGCCTTTGTGAGCTGTGCCAAGAAGGGCTCCCAATCCTGCTAAAATAATTGATTAAATCCTTACATATTTCTGAGGCTGGCATTTCAGATTTGAGTCTGTGATACGTATTTTCTGCACTTTTTTTTTTTTTAAACTGCTGTTTTCCACTGAGTCCAGATGAAGAGTAACCTGAAGGCCACTCTTAGCCATGTGGTGGACAATATCAGACATTTTGTGTTACAGTAGCTACTGCACTAATAGTGCCTGGGGGAACCACCCCTCAATGTTACCTCTCTAGGCTGCCTTTCCAGAGAAGCTGAAAAAAACCCCACTGAAATGCACAGGGACGTCTTTCACCAGCAGCTCCAAACTTGTGTTCTCTCCATACAATTATCTGGAAAACACTAGGAGCAACTTCTGCCTTTCAAAGTGCTTCTATTTTAGGTAATATACATCTTCCTTTTTTTAGGAGGCGGTTTTGCATGTGCCTTTGTTTTATACGTGGAACTTGTATTATACGTTGCATTACATTGTTTAGCGTTTGTTTTACACGCGGAACTTGTATTACTCATCTCATTACATTGTTTAGAGTTTGTATTTTATGCCCTGAAGCCGAATAAACCGGTTTGATTTGTAGCCCGTGGGCTGCCAATGGAGCCGTGAAGACCCCGGGCGCGTCTGGCAAGACTTGGCCATTCCCGCCGGGCCCAGATTTCCCTTTTTGGAGAGGTGGCCCAGACCCTCCCTATGAGAGCATCGATAAACGCTCCCACGTCCCAGGGGGCGCGGCCTCGCCCTGCACATGCGCAGCGCCGATCTCGCCGCCTCGCCACAAGCCTCGCGAGAGCCTAGGAGACGCCTGGGCTCGGCCGCGGCTCGCGGCAGGAGGGACGATGGCAGCGGCAGCCGGGCGGCTCCTGACGGTGACCGTGGCTCGCTCGGGGCATGCGGGCTGGGGCGAACCGGGCCGAGCCCCGGCCGTGCCGCTGGTGCCCTCCCGGGGCGCCACCGTCACCCGCAGCGGCGCCATTTTGCCCAAGCCGGTTAAGGTGAGGGGCGAGTGGTGGGGGTGGTAGCAACGGGCGGCCGCGGTGGCCAATCGGTGCTGGCGCACCTGCTGTGGGCGGGGTGGTGGGGGCGAGTGACAGTGCCTTGGACCAATGAGCGGAGGGGTTGTGGGCGGGGAGGCGGACGCGTTCGGCAGCGAGAGGGAGACGGGAGCGGCCCCCCGAGCGGCCTGGGCCCGCCCGGTCCCTGTCCCTCGCGTCCCCGCGAGCGAGGCAGCGCTGCAGCGGAAGTGGGAGATAACACCAACCTGCTCACTGCCCTTTGTCACCGGCGGCCGCCTCCCCCTTCCTAAGTGTTCCCTGCCCCGGGCTCCCCGCTCCCTGGTGCGGGAGTGTTTGTAATATTTTTATACTAAAATAAAGCGTGGTGCGGTGACCGCGGGTTGGCACTAGGGACGCAGATCTTTCTTCGGGTCGCTTCCTGCACCCTCCGCGCGCCTGTGGAGCCGGGAGTGCGCCGGTTCAGCGAAAGTGCGACTTGCTTGGATGTAAAAATCCACTTTTTACAATCGACTCCTTGCAGACGCCCTTCGGCCTTCTCAGAGTGTTCAGTGTCGTGATCCCTTTCCTGTATGTTGGTACTCAGATCAGTAAGAACTTTGCAGCCTTACTTGAAGAACATGATATCTTTGTCCCAGAGGATGATGATGACGATGATTAAAGGGTATGTCATTAACCACACCAGTAATCTAATTATTTGTGCTTCTCGTTTGGCTTGGGGCAGGGAGGATAATCTCAGACAAGGAAATAAGCTAGCAACAGCTTAAAAGACACACTTGCAGTTAAGCACATGGGCACGGATATGCCTTTGTCTGTGAGCTTTTTTGTTTTGTACCAGAGTAGGCCAGACTGGTATCTGCAATCTTGACACCATGCATTTCTTAGAGACTGGAAAAACTGATGGTGTTTTAGATCTTGTCAGCTGAATCAGAAATAAAATGTAGTTAGTGGCTGCAGACAACAGAGAGACTTCAGTGTTCCTACATTACACATCCAAAGAAGGACAACAGAGCTGATGAGGGGTCTGAAGCACACCTGCTATGAAGAGTGGCTGAAGGAGCTGGGACTGCCCAGCGTGGTGAAAAGGCAGCTCAGGGGAGACCTTATCACTCTCTACAACTATCTGAAAGGAGGCTGTAGTCAGGTAGTGTTCAGTATCTTTTCCCAAGTAACAAGCAACAAAACAAGAGAAAATAGCTTCAGTTTGTGTTAGGGGAGGTTTAGATTGGGTATTAGGAAACATTTCTTCAGGGAAGGGTTTTTCCAGCATTGGAACAAGCTGCCCAAGGTAGTGGTGGAGTCACACACCCTGGAGGTATTTAAACAAGGTCTCGATGAGGCACTTAAGGACATGGTTTAGCAGTGGACTTGGCAGTACTGGGTTAACAATTGGGACTCAATGAACTTTGATGTCTTGTCAAACCTAAACTATTCCATTAATTTTTTCTACTTGTTTACCTGTTCAAAGGTGTTCTCCTACCTCACAGATTGACTCTTTTAAAGCAGAATCTCATACTGTCTGAAATTCTGATATAGGTGAACAATTTAAGAGAAATCCGGAACCCATCAGAACCAACTGTCTGGTGGGTGTTACAACACTGATCTCTGGAGTAGTTGGACCATTCAGACTCATTGCAGAAAGGAGGAATGGAAGTCATTCACCTTTATTTGCACTATGCTACACTTTCTGCCATCTTCTATTATTCTATTCAGCTTGCTCTTGTGTAAAGATTTGAGTTTGGATGTATTTGATTCTTTATAGAACAAAGAAACTGTTTTAGAGAAGTTGTTGTAAATAATGTAGATTTATAATCAGTTTGGTGGATGTATTCCAGTTGATATGGGGTTTTCTAGCATGCACTGTGCAGCTAAAAGCTAAGATTTAAAGGATTGCAAAGACTGCACTGGCCTGTTGGAAATTCCCTTTATGTAAACCCCGTCTTGTGTTGTTTTTGGGAGGAGGATACAGACCACAGCTCAGTAGTGTATCTGTAACAGCTTGTTTTTCTATTTGCAGCACTGGAACAGAAGAACAAAAGGGAGAAAGCCATTGACAAAACAATGGTTCCAACATCTGTCACCTGTGTTTTGCCGTTCCTAAAGGGGACAGGGGGCTTTGTATCCCCTTTTGCCAGTGAGTGTCCTGCACATCTCTGTATGCTGGAAATCTGTTGATCAGGGTTGAAGGAAATGCTTGATAGGACCTGCGTCCTTGCATACACATGCTCACCTTGTCAAAGACTGCTTGGGATGCCTTTAATTAGCAACATGGGAAACAATTAAATATCAAGATTGACATGTATATTTTTGGTCCTGTGTTTTTATACATTTTTGCCTGTTTCCTAGATTTGTCTTAACTTTTCTAACTCTGTATGTCTGTTCCAGTTGGGAGGCTCTCCTCTTGCTTATTTTCTGAGTCCTTTCAGTAACTCAGTACTGATCTACAGGACATGTGCAATCCTAGGGGAAGCAGCAGCCCCATAACACAGCCCTGTTAAAGAATGAAGTGCATATTGACAATGGCACTGTGGTTCAACAACCTAGCAGCTGTATCTGATGGGGACTGTCATTCACTTCACTGAAGATGAAAGACAGTATTATCATCACAGAGCTTAAAACTTTGAGTAGCTTTGGTAAAAGGTTGAGATCACAAGTTGCAAATGAACTTGCTCATGTTTTACAGCATTTAATCTCTGAACACTGGCTCCAAGTATCTAGTATTTCCTAGGTAGTTCAGTACTTCCTTCTGAAAGAGCCCTAATGTATTTGTTTTCTTCACTGTATGAATTTCAACTCCTTTTTTCATAAGCATTTTTTATTGCACTTAAGTCCTTGTATAATAGACTTAAAAAGGTCCTCTGCTGTTATGGCACAGGAAGAGTATCTTTGGTCACATCGTACCAGCTGTTCTCTCAAAATGAAACCTTGAGAGGTTATTTTTCTTAAGCCAGCATTGCCCCAGTGTCTCATGGTTTCTGGTCACTAGATCTTGCCTCTTGACTGCCCACTTCTTCCTTCCTTATTGGTGTTGCTGTTGAATTGGGAGCAGTGTATAGTTCCAACAGCCACATTTGTTCCCTTATTCTTTGGTACAGCTTTTATGTTTGCTCAACAACTCTCCAGCATGGCTACTGAGAGAAAAGGGAGCCTGTAATCTGAGTAACCTCAAGAGCTGTAGCTAAAGGCAGCTGTCAGCTTCTTGAGTCACTTGGCATCTGAGTTGCCCCCTCCTTGTCCAAAGCCACCTGAGAAGTGGTTGTTCCAGCTTATCTGCTCTTGGGTGCCAAACTGTAAAAGTGCTCGTTTTATATGCTGCCAAAATCCTTTTCACTGCTTTGTCCCACAGTCCCTCCTGACTTTGATAACCCTGTCCTTAAAAACTTGCCAACCCTGGGGCCCCAAGGTACCTATGTACACATTCCTGAGAAGCGCTGTGTTACAGTCCTCATGGGGAAGAAAGCTGCAGTACTTACAGAATAAAAAGATGTTTATTTAGGCTGGAAGAAAAAAGTTTGAGTGTACTACAACCATCCACTGCTGGTCACATCTGGAAGAGCTCCAGTTACTTGCTGAAAACCTGTTCTGTCTGGTGAAAGAATAAATTCTCCTTACCCCTCTCAAAAGGGAATTCGTGATTCAGTGGATGAGGTGATGGTAGGACACCATCTCTCCTCCTAAGCTTCAGAAGCTCTTACAGAGCCTTCCTATTCTAGAAAACAGTATAAACCCTCTTTTTCCAAGTATTTTCATTTTACAGCAGAGAAAATGGACTCTGCTGATGTTTAAATGCACAAGGATTTATTTGCCTACTGGATTTTATGTATTCTCTGTGGGAAACAAAGGAGACTAATGTCTAAAAAACAAGGTCAAAAAAGTCAGCATGAAATTGCAAGACACTGCCTGAGTATACACATACCTCAAGCACAAGAATATTTCTGTGAGTATGGTGGCTTTTCTGAAAGCCCGCCCTTTTTCTCACAGAGCCAACATCTACAGATGGGACTGCAGGCTAAGCACAAAGACCCACAGTGAGGTTGTGTTGCAGTTACTCAGCAGACACCCCAGGGCAAGTGATGGGATAAATGCTATACACTAGCAAAACTAGGAAATTACAGCCCTTAAAACAAATTATAATCACTTGCACATGCTCTGGATTCATCTAGTCATTAGGCTCCTAAGATGGTAGAGAATGTCTTTGTATGGATGGGGTTTTTTCTATTGTACAGAACTTTATTTGTAATATAAGGCAGGTAGACACACAGTCAGTTTCTCAGGGATTGTGGCCTGCATAGAATCTGGACAGAAAGTCTTCAGGTTGCGGGGTTTCTGTCTCGTGGAAGTACCTCATGACGTGAGTCCTCTGCTTCCAGACATGAATGGTTTCTTGAAGCTCCATTTTCCCCTGCACACACACAAAAGAATTTTTGACTAGTAGGCAGTTAGAGCCCAAGTCGAATCACACAGTACTGTGAAATTTATTTGCACTTAAAAACACCTACAAAAATAATGGTTGCATCAACAGTTCTGTAGTCCTACAGTCTGCATGCGTCACCTACACTGTGACACAAATATACTGTTCCTGCCTTGGGACTTAAGTTGATATCTCTGCAGCACAGCTTCCCAGCTCTGTGAAACAGGCAAGAGACTCTGTCTCTTTCTTAAAACCTGCTTTGTTTCTCTCCTGACCAGCATCTCCCACAAAATTCTATACAACATTCTAACTTTTGAGCACCTCTACTGAATTTGGGTGAACAGCAACATTTTAGCTGTAAAATTAACTGCTGTTAAGTGCTTTGCATCAGTATCACCGCCACCGAGACAAGCAACTTCTTCACAATTCCATTCTTTTATACTGGTTTTATAGGATAGTAGCACAGAGCAAGATGAGACTGACTGGAATTGTCACCTACCATACTATCCAGAATTCTGTTTCCAGATTTTTTCATCATGTAAAGACAGAGTAATTGTCTTGAAATGCAAGAAACAAAATGGGTGAGCATAGCAGTCCTTGTTTGGAAGCTTTCTAATGCATTAGAACTGCAGAGGTCAGTTAATGTTACTCAGACACATTTTGAAGCCTGTTGTGCTGATTATTGCTTTGAAGCAGACAGGTCTCTCAGGCCTGTAACACCACCAGCTGTGTTACGGAGTTGGAGTGTTCTGCCACCAAAAACAGCTTCCCACCAAGTTCTGACACTGTAACACATGTTTCAGAATCAGTGAAGAAAACTATTTCCAATCCAATGAAGTACTGTAGAGGGTAGAAAGTTAATTTTTAATAGTAAACTACTCAGCAGCACCTATTTTCTCTTTCTTTAATGAACAAACGTAATATTTTAACTGCCGCTTTGCTTACACTTGCTGAATTCTAAAGCCACCTGATCCCTTATCAACAGGTTTGCTGACATAAATACACCAATCCAACTGCAAGAGACAACCCCACTCCATAAGACAGGCTGATACAAAGTTGTTCCTCTCGTCCATCGCACTCACCCCCAATTATGCACATTCTCTGCAGCTTCAATCAGAAGGAACTGTTTGTACCTTAATAACCAACATGTCTATCACGCGTGGATCCGTAATGTCAGCATTCTTCATGAACATCTCTCGCACCTTGTTACGTCCCTGTTTCACCGTGATGTCCAGCTGGTACAGGTGCACTAAGAGAAACACAACACCTACAGTGGTCATCCACGTCGCTCTGCACTTGTTCCACCGGCAACGCGCAACTCAACCCTAAAAATCGCTACATTGTCACAAGTTCATGCGATGCCCCCCGGCGTCACCAATGTCATTAAGGCCGTTCCGACCTTGAGCCCGCACGGCAGGCCCCGTGTCCCTCACCCACCCGTGTTGGGCACCTCGCGGTACCAGGCTCGGTACAGCTCCCTGACGCGCCGCTTCGCCTCGCCCAGGTCCCGGCTGAAGATTGGCTTGACGGCGGCCGACACTACTCCCTTGCCCGCCACCGCCATCTTGCTGCCGCCACCACCTTCCCAGCCGCCCGCGAGAACGCGTAGGGCACGGCAACTTTCCCTATTGGCCAGCTGAGCTGCCACTCCAGCCTTCCGGGCCAGCTGCCTCCCACCCGCTTGGTCGAAAGAAACGCCAATCACCACTGCTGCAAGGGGTGGAGCAGCTGATGGGCAGCCCCATATTGGCCCCGCCTCCTGACGCCGTCGGGTCCGCACCGCCCATCAGAACACGCTCCTTCCTCAGGGCAGGGTTGGGGCTGTTATTTGGAATGATCAAGTCGTTCCTTTTGTCCCCTGAACGCCGCAATCGGCTGCAATTCGGTCTTGCGGCTGGACTGTCTCTCAGTACACTCCTGCGTGCTAGAAAAGGCAGTATCTACTCTATTTATACCCACGTTTTAATCCAAATACACGAGTGCCAGGACCCTCTCAAAAGTTAAGTTCTCTTTAAATACACTTGGGTGTGTGCTGGCTACTATAAATACGAATACATTCAGTTCAGTGTCATTGAACAGACAAGAAAAGTAACATGGAAATGATCTTTGATCTTGAAAGACGCATGTGTGGTGCTGGCTGTGAGGAGAGAAATCTCAGGTGAGTATCTGAGGCAGGAGCACAGCAGGACTGAGGCAACAACAAAGAGGAGGGGTGAGAAAGAAGATTTCACATTACTTTTATTCTTTCAACTTATGTTGTAGATGAAAAGCATAAACGTGCAGTTCCTGCTGAAATTAAAATCTTAATTATATAAATATAATAATACATATAATTAATATAATTCAATAACTTTCACATCTTCCAAAATTACTGTTACACAAAATTACTACTGTACACGGTTGTACATAGGAACTCCTTTGTGCTATTGTCTTTTTAGATGTGGTAGGGGAGCTACTGCTAATTTAAGCATCAACGTATCTTTACATCTTGCAAAACAATTTGTCAGGAATATTGCAGGAAGAAAGAGAATGGTAACTCTGAAATCTATGGCCATACAGTTTCGAACAGTTTAATTCCATCCCTTTGTGAGTTCCAAACCTGCCCAAGAGCTGACTTTATGCAGTGCCAAAAAACCCCAAAAAGTTTTAATTAGAGGAGATAGTAAATCTAAACACCAGGATTTCTCTTTGAATGTATTTATCTAAATTTCTGTATTTCACAAATGACCTTCTTCTGTGGCTGAAACACCATATGCATTATTTATATACTCCCTGGTATTTACTCCTACTGGAGGCATGGTGTGACATAAGGGTTGTCAGGATTAAAACTTTCTTTGAGGCTATAAATTAAGACAATGCATTACTTGTTCAACATACAGGAGAGTGCAATAAACAGGAAGGAATGAAGGAGGCATGTATGCCTTGGATGGTAAGATTTTTCAGAAGCACTATTCTTAAACTACATTTTAATGTCACCTTGTTGAAGATGAAGCTCTCTTGTCTGATTCAAGAACCACAACTGGAATTAAGCTAAACAAGATATTGGCCTAGATCCTTACTTTACACAGATGTGGCCTTTTGCCTTCTGGCATGATCCTGCCTAGACCTGCAGTGTTTCTGACAGAGTTTGCATGGGTGGTGGTCTGTGAACAAAAGGAGAGTGGGGTTCACTTATCTTGGGAGAGCTTGCAACAGGTATGGGTGTGGGGAGTTCGTGAGCGCAAAGTGACCATCCTCCTGTGGCCTTGGCTGGTCCTCAGGCAGCACAAAAGTAAATTTCTGCAGGAGAGTGGTAAAGAAGAGAAAGAGCTCCATCCTGGCCAGCTGTTCTCCTGGACAGGCACGACGACCTGCAATATGAGGGAATAGGAAGTGTCAAATTGATGCTAGAATTGCTGCAGGGGGAGGAGATCACACTCCTGCTGTGCTTCTGACTTGCAGCTGGATCCAACCCTCAGATTTACCTGCTGAGAAGGGCAGGAAGGCCTCTGGTTTCACAAATTGCCCCTTCGCATCCAGGAAGTGTTCGGGGTAAAACTGGTTTGGTTTCTCCCAGACTGTCTCATCCTTCAGCACAGAAGACAAGTTGGTGATGATTGTTGTCCCCTGCACTCCTCCACAAGAGGAAACAAGTTAGAACAGCAGCATTATCTTGGCACAGCGGAACAGTGCTGGTCCCTCTTTAGTCTGTGTCTCCCATCTAATAGCACCCATTTCTACTTCTGCATCTTATTTGATGCAGAGGTAAAGCAGGGCCCTTTTCTAATGGCATATGGTGCCTGCCCTACACTCTGAAGCATTTGAACTTCGCAATTTGTATCCTTACAAAGGCTGTTGAATGCAAATACCAATTTCACAGTTACACAGTGGAAACAGCCTCTGTTCCTCAGATCCTCTTGGACTTGTTTTATAGCTGCAGAGAAAAAGCTGATTGACAGACTTCAAAGACCAACTTTCACAGGGACTGTGGAAAATTGCAAAGCTTTCCTGTTTCACATGTCAAGGTTCTAAACCAGAGGAGATACCACACGTCTATGAAAAATACAAAAATATCCCAGGCTTGAATTCTGACACTGCTGCCAGGGCAGCTGCTTGTCACAGCAGAACTTGACTGAATGCCAATGGCATTTGAGTAGCTTCAGAAGTTAGAATTTAACTACTACCGTCTCAGGAAAGCCAGTAAGTTGAGTGCCTCCAGAGAGCCTGTTAGGCTTCTTCTTACAGGCAGTGAGAATATCACGGCTCTTCGAGAGGAAAGAAAACCTTTGCACTGAGCTGCCACTGCAGTTGCATTCCCATACAACAAGCATAAGTCTAGAACACAGATATGACCATCTGCTTGAATTTAGCATTTCAAAATATCCTATTTTAGTGCTCAACAGTGACTGTAATTGGGGCTGGAAGTACAACACTGCAGGGTTGGATGGGATCATCCCCACCCCATGCCTGACATCTGCACAAGGAGAGGCTGGTGTATTGCTTATCTGGTCACAGTCACCTTGGGAATAAAGAAGCCTTGCAACTCAGTGTCCTGGTATGTCATGTGAGGTAGCCCAACAGGAACAATATCCCCGCAGCGTTGCACTTCATGGATCACAGCATTAGTGTAAGGCATGCTTGCTTGGTCCTTCATGGTGGGGGGGTCTCTCTCTTCCAATCACTTCATCAATCTCTGCCTGGACCTTACCTGAAAGCGGAACAGATAAAGAATTAGAGGACTCTTAGATAACCAGAAGCAGCTGGTACAAGCTGGAGGAAGCCTGGCTGCATGAGACTGTAGGCACTGTGCGAGAACAGGACAAGCAGTTAGAGACAGAAACAGAAACCAGACAGGAAGGCGTTTTTCAGTCAACCAGTGACTCTGTGTAACTGTTCTTTGCTCATAGCATGTTTAATAAAGGCCTTGCCACTTGACATGGTACCTTACCCCTCCTCTATGCAGCTTAGGTATCTGGGCAAACAGCATTAGAGAATTTAAACCAATCAGCATTTATTCCAAATACTGGAAGAGGGTACACTGACCACTGCAAGTTCCCAGGTGAGGCCCTCAAAAGGGTGAGAGCAAACTTGCTCTTTGAACTCCAGTCTTTTTATCACAGCTACCCCCCTGCCAGAACTGCTGTTTGGGAAGCGTTTCTCCTGTGTTTCTGCTAGACCAACAATCATCAAAGCTGTTTGTCATTGCAAAATCCATGGGTTGCTGTTCCTCATTGCGGAATCCTTGCGGAAAAATAAGTCTCGAAGGGAAGAGGCTACACTTCTCTAAGTAAGTTTCTGACTTACTCTGTATTTCTGGATGGAGAAGCATATACAGCAATGCCCACCGTAGAGTGGTGGAGGTGGTTTCAGAACCAGCTGTAAACAAGTCTGTGGCCACGAGACGAAGGTTGCTATAGTGGAAACCATTTTCTTCAGCTGCCTTACCCTGTGGAGAGCAAAGAAGTGGGTGATTGGAGCTGGGGTATTTTCTGGGCAAGAAGACCACTGTCCATAGAAGTGCTAAGAGGCACTAGATTTTTTAGGGTGTGTTCCTGTTTTTCATTGGGAGAGTAGAGCACAGCACAGGCAACAGTCTGAGCATGACTAATGTACTTTGTAACTGTTACCTCCTGTATTTGAAGGTCCTCATACACCTTTAATATACTCAGAGAAGAATGCTACCCCTGCCTTCAGGACAGAAGTTAACACCTTATGCACTCAGCTCAAACAAACAGCAGGCCCTTTCCACTCACTGTAACATCTTCCCCCAGAGGAGATGGAACACAGTTGTTCAGGTTTGATCAGATGATAAAAGCCACAGAGTAAGGGGAGGCTGCATTGATGTGGCAAATGCAACATTTGCATTATTTTAAGGGTGTTATCTCTAGCTATGCATTATAGATTTTCACTGCTCCTGCCCTGGTATTTTCTTACAATTGAAAAAAAAAAAAATTAGGTTTATCAGATTAAAGGATTATTGTTGCCTATTAAGTCTGCAACACCACTTTCAGCAAAACTGGTCTCTCATCCAAAAGCTAATTGAACTCAAATTTGTTAGCACATGAGGTAAGACAAGCTCTCTGCATGAGTTCATCTGCTTGTCTTTTCTAATCCTCTTTACACTTCCTTTTCCTAGGGACCAGCTTCTTTTAAGTTATTCTGTATATTTAGATGCTGTTGTAATATGGATAGCAATTAACAATGCATTTAAGGCTCAACTGTTATTCCAATAAAAGATCTCAGACAAGGGAGTTTGGGACTGACTTGACCAAAGTTAACTCAGGAGAGGGATTTATCAGACTGGCTTGTCAGGTGACGTTAGTGAACAGAAGAGAGATATGAGAGGAGGCAGCATGATCAGGCTTACATCCACCTCCAAGCTGTATTGCTCAGTGCAGAATAATATGGGTCATGTTGCTCTGCCCATGCAAGCCGGGGGGGTGGGGGGGGGGGGCGGGCAATGCATGGGCTGGAGGTGCCTGACACCCACAGCATGGCAGGGTTTGTTATGCAGAGCAGCAGTCCAGCCTAAGGACTTCAATAGTGGAAGTGATTTACAAACAGAATTTGCTAATATTGCTCATCTGGCATGTGAAACTTAGTGAATCGATGCACAGAAACATATGGCAGATGGACGGGCTGACCCAAATATCTTTGATTTTATACTGACTTTGTGCCTGACTGAATTCAAGGAAAGACTCCTTTTAACTTCAGTGAAGTTCAGATTTAGGTCTTCCTCTGATATCTAGCAAACTAGTTCTTAGCAAGCAATTCAAAAATATATATTAGAGACACTAGTTTCAAATCATAACTTGGTTTAAAGGCAGGCTACGGGTGAGGCAATGACACCAAAAAGTCAATCTGTTGCTCCAGTTTTGTGACTGATTTTGAGGCATCAGTCATTGAGGCACTGACATTACACAGAATCTTGCATGCTGACTTATTCCCTGGTGCAAATTTAGGACAATTAGTGAATTCTCAATCATTGCCTTTTAAAAACTTTCACAGTTTTGTAGGCTGGAAAGAAGGAAGTTCCTAGATTCTAAAGGAAATGTGAAGGCAGAATATGGAAACAAGAACATCAGCAGACAATATGGTGTCTTAAGACAGTAAAAGAGGTTATGGCATGAAGAATACCTTTCTTCTCAAGATACAATGTGGAATGAAAAAGTAGGAAATTAGTTGGTAAGAGGTTTTATGCAGTTCTATGAGGAAAGTCAGCTTCACAAGCTTGAACAGGCTCAGAAAGTATTCCTGACCCTGGAGGGTCTGCTAGCGCCACCCTACCTTCTCCATTTCCTTTAAAAACACATCTGTGAGATCTCGGGTGTAGGCAGGGTCCCAGGTCTTCATATGCTTATCTATGACCACGTCTATGAAGTCAATTACCTCCTTTTGTGCTCGAAAGACTTTCTGTGGCACTCCAGGGATGCGCAACAAAATGGGAACCACATTAAGAAGCTGGGGTGTGAGAACCAGAGAGAGTGAGAGAGAAAGAGGGAAGATATTACATGATGCAAAAAAAAAGAAAAATTATGAAAACACAATTCTCTCAAGCAATAGAGGGCAGCTTCTTACAGCTTGTGGTTTACCTGAGGCAAGAATCCAGTTTCTTCATTGAAGGAATTTTGAAGTAACTGTGACAGCTTGTTGAATGTCTCATCACCGTAGTCAAAACGGTCTCCAAAGACAATGGTGCAGATTATGTTGCAGACAGCATTATTTATAAGAACATGTATATCAAAAGATTTACCTGAAAATAGACATGGAGACCAAGCCATGAAAGTCAGCAACACCAAACTGCTGGACCTGATCTGTCAGCAAAAGAATACATAAATGCCACCTTGATGACACCAGGAGAAAAAGCCCCCAAACCACTCAAACCACTCACTAGTAAGTGAAGATCATCTAATTCTTACTAGTATTTGGTTGATCTATGTTTAAAGAAGAAAACTCCCAAGAAAAACTGAGTTGCAGGATTGTTCTGTGACTTGACAGGTAACACTGTGTCTGGATGACAGGCTGTGAACTCTCAGCTGCACTTTTATTGCATGTGATAATATCAATATGTTCCACTAAACTTCATATAGTTAGAGTTACTGAGATCTGGGAATAACTCTATTTTACCTCTCTATTTCTAATTTCCTATTTGTTTACTGTTTCAAATGGATTAGTGTTACAGTAGCCCAACTGTGGAAAGCAGATGTGGTTCCAAGGATTGCACATAGAGTAGAAACCCTGCATTTGCATGGGAAGAGACCACTGCATGCAAATGGGACTAGCTGTACTATTACTTCTCTCTGCATCATTGTATTGCCTTTTTCTGTGATTTCCCCATCCTTGTGGATATCACAAACCTTCTACAGACTTGACCGCAGAACAAAGAAATCCAGCTTCCTCTACCACTCGCTCCTCCAGGGATTTCTTTCCCATCCCAAAGTTCCTCAGTGTAGAGAGGGTGAATCTCCTTAGCTCCTTCCAGACACGTCCATATCTTGCTACAACAATCCCTGGAATTGTGGATGAGCAAGAAATGTCAGATACCTGACTTTTACATCAAGTGAATTTTGCTAGAGAACAGCAACTGTGAGTCTGGAGGTACAAGTCTGTGTGGATAGATGAAACAGTCTGACCTTGTGCAGTTGTTCAGACAGCAATTCTGAAATGGATCACTGCACCTTCTAATGCCTGTGCATGTCTGGCAGAGGTGCAGGGGGGATTCAATGGGAGCAGTACAAGGGCTGCTAAGGATAAAGGAATCACCCCTCTAAACCATTCAGCATTGTTCCCATAGCTTGTGTGAACTGGGTAGCAGCTTGTGCAACCACATTGGAGCTGAGGATGTGATGTGGGCAAGATGCAGGAAAATACTCTGTCTTGAATGAAAGTCACCTCTTTTTTTTTTGCAACAACTTATATGCAACATTTTGCATAAGGATTTTGTCTTACCTAAGCACCATAAGCACTAATTTGTGGGTGTTGGGGGCTGAATAGTTGTACCACTTATAGTGTCCTTACACAACTGAAGAAGTGTGTGCTTGCTGGAGCCATACTACAACCTCTAAGGGGAGCCCCCACTTAATCAAATCCAAGTTGTCATCACCAAAGGGTTCCAGACATACAAGGAGGTTGACTAGGGGGACATGTGAAGGTGAACTGTGCTGAGAAAAGCTGCCTCTACTCAATCCTTCTCATGCTAGTGCCATCAGGGAATGTCCATTTTCATGGGACTTACCTTCAGAATTCTTTCCATAGCCTATATGTTCATATATTGGAAAGTGTGGCCGGTCAGCGAAGTCCTCTGATTTGTGGACCAGGGCTTCCTTCACTGTTTTGTACCCATTTAGAACTACCAGGTTGGTCCAGCAGTTCTGGAGACTGAAGATGTTTCCAAACTTCTTCTGAAGCTGCCAAGATAAAAAAGCATGTCCCTGAAAATGAGCTGAGTGTAACATCAGAAATATCACCATATTCTTCCTTAGGGCCTTTACTATTTAGTGAACTTTGAGGTACTTTTATTCAGAGATCTTCAGCTGATCTTTGCAGTGCAACAGCTCTGAACAGTGCCAAGCAGCTGCTGTAGCAGGGATCAATGCCCTGTAAGGGGAAAAATTTTGAATACACCTATCCTGGCCAAACTGTTGTCATGAACATTGTGCAAGTACTTTTGTCAAGAACCTTTTTGGGGATTTTTAAAGACTGCATGCTCAATAATGAATTATTTCTTAATGTTTCTATTTATTTTAATCT
Organism: Cettia cetti; assembly: GCA_013401135.1. Classification (NCBI taxonomy): domain Eukaryota; kingdom Metazoa; phylum Chordata; class Aves; order Passeriformes; family Sylviidae; genus Cettia; species Cettia cetti. The sequence goes on along the minus strand of VZUI01044412.1, from coordinate 5,462 downwards.
GAATGACTAAGTTTTGAGTTAGTCTACTTCTGTTGAAGGAAATATTGATAATAAGGTGATATGTAATTTTTATTTAAAGATGTATTTGTACCTAAAGATCTACCCAGAGCCAGGTTTCCAGAAACAAGGCTCCGAAAGGCAATTCCACACTGGAGTTTCAGGTCAACTGAGTGTACACAACTAGTATGACTGGTAACTGGCACACACCCTACATCTGCTGTGATCTCTGAGCCTCATAAAGCTGAATCAGGATGCACAGATAATCCTGTCAACCATATACTTGCCATGGGAACTGGCCATGGAGCAAAGTCTTCTCCAGGTAGACAAGGCCTTTAACGGGACACAGACTCCAGGGAAGGCAGGTCAAAGCTCCCCTGCTACTCAGAAACACTGAGCAAAGCTCAGGAGCATGTTGTTTAAAGACAAGTACTATAGTAGCAACACCCCATAGTTTTCTTTTACTTTTTTTTTTTTTTTCTTAAAACTAAGATTCTTGATTTCTGCACTGTAGCATTACAAGGAGTTGAAGTACTTAATACTGTATTTGCAGTAGGGTTGAAAAGGGAATTAGCACTTCACTGGCACTAGAAATATGTCATTAAAAATGATTACTGGTCAAGATTGTGGTTAGCATGACCCTGATGTGATATAATTTGCAAATGGTAAGCTTTTGGACTACATGCAAGTAAATAATACAAATGCTATATTTACTTTCTCCACTTGGCAGGTTTTGGACAGGCAGCTAACAGCACTGTCCTAGAAAAGAGCCCTTTAGAGTTTGCAAGCTGAAGCACAAAACACCCATGGTCTTCTGCTGCAAGCTGTGAAAGCCATGCTTTCCCTCTGAGAAGAGCTAAGCCCTGACTTTGAATAGGAAGCTACTCAGACTTTGGGCATTACTGCTGGGGCGAATTCCACAAGCAGGTCTCTTTAACTGAAACTGTCACATGCCTACAGGCATGCTTCAGCAACTCGCAGGGAAGCCTGCCATTCCTGCAGCCACACTCCCAGCCCCCAGATACTTGTTTGTCTTCCCTTGTTTGTATACCCTTTGCTCCTTTGCCTCCAAGCCCACCCACGTGTTAGGCTGGCAGCCAGCTCTGCAGCAGCACGTATCACTGGGGGCACAGAAGTGGACTCCCACTGAACTCATCCAGAGATGGGAAGATAGAGGTTGCGAAGTGTTGGTGTGTGATTATCTCTTTATCTGTGCGCCCCACGTCAGTGTCCTTAGGTAGTGACTTGCTTCATCCTGGATTTTGAAGAGGGCATTGTCCTTCAGCTTTGTACAAGGGTAGTGATACTGAAGTTGGCCAAAAAACAAAAAAAAACACAAAAAAACCCCAAAAAACTTTCTAACATAATTTGAAGTATTAGAAAGCAGGTATTCTTTATTGTAGCACTGGACTCTTCTAGTAAGAATGAGTGTCATGAAACTTTACAACAGGGTATTTATTCTGTCATCATCATACATATTCATTGCAGCACATATTCATTGCAGTGTGCTTCCCAGCTACTACATAAACATCGCTTTTCCTAGGGCTTATCTGCACGCATCTGCCTCCTACTGGAAGTCCTCCTATGGTTCTAGAGGGTCATCTAAAGGTGTCTCTGGGAGCCCTACTCATTGAGTGCTTCAATATTACAGGTGACCTTTCCTTGAACCTTTTCTTTGGTCATGTGCAGTTGTTTCTTGTTATATAACTTGCCAAAACAGCCACTATATTCCTCATTATCTGTTTATCCATTGTTTCCAGCTATGTTTATCATCCTGTGTGCATACTTTTACATTCTTTTATCTTTTTTTGCTAATTAGCCATAAAGCTCTATCTAGTAACTTTAGGGGAAACGAAAATTCCTCTTCTCTGTGTTATGTGTCTGTAGCTGCTGCTAGGGTGTGACCCACCCCTCCTGGGCCCATGGTCGATTGTATGTGGAGTGTTTTCAGGGGCTGCCACTCACCTGGCTGAAGGAATGGTGGGGGTTGTGGAAGTCAATGGAGAACATCGTCCCAACAAATGGCAGTGAGGTTGGGCCCGGCGGGTAATGGCTCCACTTCTTTCTGCGCTTCATGAAGTCAAACAGTAAAGTAAACACTGTAAGAAAAACTGCCAGTATAGAGATGTTGCTCCAGATGGATGACAGCTGGGACCACAGCCTCAGGAGAAATGCCATTTTGTAGCCTGTCTACTGCTTGATCTTCCTCCTGGACCCAAGACTGTTGCTGCTTCCTTTTGCCTTTTATCTTCTCCTCTCTCACACTTTCTTGCCCTGGCAGCTGCCCCTTTCTCCTTGCTTCCTCCTGTTCCCCACACTGCCTTTTTCTCCTGCTCCTCTCTCCCTGCACTTGCTGACTTTTGAATGTGAAACTTGGCTCAAACTATAAGCTCCTCCTCTGCTCAGTTCAGCCTTAGGGGAGTGGTGATGAGGTTCATCCTCCTCCCCGCCCCTCCCCCCCCCCCCCCCCCCCCCCCCCCCCCACCTTCTTCCTTCAAAGCTGGAACGCAGAGGCATCTGTTGCTGCTGAAAGTGGTGGTTGGTGCTAATAATGCCCTCCGTGGGGTAGGGCTGGGTGAACCGTGGGTGTTTGAGTGCCTTTTCTCACAGACAAGTTCACAAGCAACCAGTCTTGCTGCATTCTCATGTGGCAATTTGGAAAACTTTTGTTTAAATGTGTGTCACCTTGTTAGTACAGGCAAGTCAAGAAGAAGCAGCACCTAAACACAGATCATACAGGTTTCTGTTTGCAGGCTAAGGATAGGTTCCATTGGAACTTGAGAAAGTTCAGGTTAGACCAAACACTCCCTTACAGAAAGCACTTACTACAGAAATTAGCTTAAAACAGTCACCTGAGATTTTAAAAATAATTTATGTTTCTAGGATTAAAAATTTTTATCAAACTCCAAATGTCAGTCAGCACAATGATCTTGGCTTTTGAAGAACACAGCTCAGCTACAAGGAAGTCACATATATTACAAGGTGCCTCAAATATCCAGCCTTTGGGGCAACAGTCATGCCAACACAATTATGGAGTCAGTCAAAGTATTTCCTAAAGCAGCACAGGTGTGTGCTCCTGGCATCTCTGCTCATGGGAGATCAATAAACCTTGCTCTTAGGACAGTCAGCTCTAGATAAAAAGAAGCAATAAACCCGTCACAGCTTGATCTGTGGTCTCAGCATGATCAGAGAAAAACTCCTAATGGAACAGTTGCTGCAACACTGATGGAGAGATCAGACTGCAAGGTAATGCACCTGCAAAATGCTAAGCAGGTAGCACTGGTGTGCAGCCAGGGCCTCAGATGCCCTTTACCCTGGGAGGGGAGGCACCTCCATACTCATTATCTGTGTGCTGACATTATCTTTCTGGAGTCTCCACAGCAGAATCCTGTTTTGAAAGCATCATGACTCAGGGTTCAGGGTTTGTCTCAAGTAGTTTTAAACAAATGGAAACAACTGGGGTAATTACCGGCTCCCACACAACTACAGAATTGTGATTTCTTTTGAGTTACAGAGACATGCTGGGGTAGTTCACACACCTGGAGAGCTGCCACAATGGGCACAGTGCCTTCAGCAAGAACAGGCTGGAAACAGTGAGGAGTGGTTGTGTGCTGTGAAGAGGAGCGTCCTGAACTTGGCCATGGGAGAGGTGATGGGCCATCTGAGTGCCTGTGAGCAAGGAGAAAGTGGCAAAAATGCTGTGGGCAGTGTTGTGCCAGGCACTCACTACAGACTTCCTGGGAAAGGAGAGAAAGTCAGTAGAGACATCCCACACAATCACAGGACTTAAGGCTAACTCACAGTGTGCTTTAACTGAAGGGCTGCATGGTCAGGCACAATCCAGGTGCTTTCTTGAATGTGATCAAGACTGCTTCAAGACAACTGGAGGAGATGCTGTGCTGGGTTTGCTGTTCAAAATAGGAAGAATTGGTTCAGGATATGATGGTCAAGAGTAAGTTTGTCTGCAGTGACCATGAAACTGTGAAATACTAAATCCTGCAAGAAATCAGCAGTACAAACAGCATTACTGCCCTTATGTGCAGGAGAGCAGGTTTCATTTCATCCAGGGATCTCCTTGGCAGGATCCCAAAGGGAGCTGCCCTGGAGAGTGAAGGGGCCCAGAAAAGCTGGTTGTTCTTTGAGGGCAACCTCCTCATAGGATGAGATCAGTGTGTCTCATTCATTTCCTGGACACTGTAAAGCCTTTAACAGCATTTTCTACAGTATCCTTTTGGCTAAATCAATGACATACAGACTGGCAGGGTAGCAGATAAAGTAGGTGGATGATTGTTCAGATTGTGGGGCTGAAAGAAGTGGGATCAACACTACAGAGTCCAGCTGGTGGATGATCACCAGTGACATCTCTTAGGTGTCCTTATTGGGGCTGATAAAGTTTAGGTTATTAACAACATGCCTGATGGGACAGAGAGTACTCTTAGTAAGTCCAGCCTGGGAGAGCTACCAGAGCTGAAGCCTGTTTGTGGTGTAGCCTGGGAGTTTGTTGAGTACCCACCACATTTCAAATAGCTCTAGTGAAGTCTCAGGGGACAGCTTCAACAGTTTCCAACTCAGTGGGCTGGCTTGAGCAGGAGATGGTTGAATGATAAAAGGTGATCAAGGACTTTCTCCCACACTGATTTTCATGACCAATGCACTCAGATGACAGTGGAAAGATCGGAAATCTGGTCCCAAGAATGTCAGTGGACATGCCCTCATCATCCCACCAGTAAAAGAATGTTACCTTACCTGTTTCACTTTATTTTGAGCTCGACCTTTATGAACTTCAGCTGAAAAATATCCACCTAGGTCCTTTCAGTTTTGCTTACCTTGGCTAAAGCCAAAGGCTGTTGGACTCCCATCATTCACCTGTGGGCTCTACCAAGGATGGTTGATCAGAATTCAGTAAGTGGATTTAATTTTAATGAACATCACCCTGCAAGGCCATCAGAATAGGAACTCTCCAGCTATTCTGCTTCCTGTGGCTCAGCCTTGACATAAAGTGACAAAGCTGCAACCTAGAAATGCATCAACTTAAGGAAAAAAACCCTACCCTGACACTGACTTCCCAATTGACATCTTTCCAAAAGGTCACTTGGTAAAGGATTTTTTCCTGCAAACTTGATAGCTCCTCCACTTTTGGCTAGTAGCATAGATGGCCAGTCCTGCCAAAGGAGTGGAACAAGTCCTATAGCTTCATAATTTCAAAAGAACAGTTTTCAAAGCCAGCAAAAAACAATAGACAGCTGTCACTGTTGTGACGCCTTAGAAAGTTGACCTGGAACAGAGACTGGACAGACCTAGAGAATGAAGTAGGTCTTTATTGAAAAGCCTCCAGGATCTACCTTGGGCAAGACAGAAGCCTGATCCAGGCTGCACCCAGGGTGGACCAGGAGCCAACAGCAAAAAATGGCTGCCTGGTCACGAGATGTTACATTTTTATAAGTTTTGGTCCATTTGCATATTGG
>VZUI01044411.1:0-19137 GCA_013401135.1 Cettia cetti | reverse complement strand
AAATGTCCACAGGCATCTTACATTGATTTATTAAAAAAAAAAAAAAAAAAAAGAAAAAAAAGGAAAAAAAAAACCATTCAGACAGCTTCTTCTTTTGGAGAACAGCTTTACATTCCTGAGAGTAACTACTGGAACAAGACTTTGGTCTCAAAGTTCCAGGAGTTGTCAGACGTTGTAATCAGGGGACTTGCCCTGGGGTTGCCGCAGTCGGATTTGCAAGGTAGAAAAAGCTCCCACGGTCACATGGAAGAAGAGCTGCCATAGATTGCGCAGCTCGTACAGGTACATGTTACACAGGCAGATCAGCCCAAAAGTCAGGAAGGATTTGGCATTCCTCCAGCCTGTGTAGTACACAAACAGGTAACACTGTCAGGAAATAGAAAAGAAATCAGGTTACCTCATGGAAAATAACTTCTACTGAAGAAAAGCTATCTGGTCTCACTGAAAAATCACAGCCCAAACCAAGGAAAAGTCTGAATCAAACATGGAAGAACAACATCAATTCAGCAGTCATATCAATACCAGGTTACATTTTGCTTGCATTAAGCCCTCTCTGACAACAATTCTCTCATAATAAATAATTACAACCCGCAATGAATGGCCCATGACAAAAGACAGTGGATGCTCCTGGCAATCTCTAGCCAAAATAAACTCTGTCCTACTCAAGCAGTGGAGAAGGAACAAGAGAAGTCTTGTTCAGGAAAGCAATGGGAAGGACAGGGCAATACCCCGAGCTCAGCACAAGGCAATCCCCCAGACACCTCCCAGTGTCCTGCCAGGAGGGATGCTGAGGGATACCTGGCAGATGCAGAGGCTCACACACACTGTCCTGCTCCAGCTGCTGCAGGACTGAGCACATCTGGAGAGGGACACAACTACTGTCAATTACAATCACCCTCCTGTAACTCTACCACATTTTAGGCAATGTTCTGCACACTGTGGTGTAACACAGTCTGTCAGGACTGCCCAGTTCCCTACTCAGCCTTCTTCCTACTGTAACTGGAAATGTCTTGTTGTCCCACAGTTTTTATCTCTAAAAGGACACAGCTTTTACCCAGACATTATTTTTATTTCTTCTATTTTTTGAACTACCCCCTTAACTGCTAAAAAAAAAAAAAAATCCTTTGCCCCTTCCCTGGAAATCAGGTCATTTCTGCTGAAGGAAGTTTTTTTCTTAGTTTAAGGTAGATAACAATAGTATTTATGCTTACTTTCTATTCCAAATCTGTTCCCAGTGGATTTATAACCATGGTCACACAGATTTAACAGCATCCATCATCAGATTATCTAAGTGCCATTTCTGGTCTTCCTGGGCATTTACCATGTTTTATCAGTCAAAAAACCCTCTACTTAATTTTCTTCTCATTTTTCATGTTCCTCAAAAAAGGGCAACTGAACAATGCAATTTACTGAGGTTACTTTATATTCTGTTTGAGTTCTACCACTCTGTTATAAAGCATGCATTTCCACTGCAAGTGTGACTGAGAGCAGCAAAACTATTTGTAGTGTCTGGATATCTAAATATTGCCAGAGAGGTGAGGACTAGCGCTATCAGTAAGATGTGTGTATCCTTTCTCCAAAGCAGAGTAAAACTAGGGTGAATAATCTGCATGTTTCAGAATCTAGACAGAACTGAACCTGCTTGGCCATTTTGAGCAGAGTAAATGCAACCTACTTGTGCTGACAACTTCACCAATCATATCTAAAAGAGCAATTAGTTGGTACTGGTATCTCAGCAATAAGAATTGAGATAATTTCCTAGTGTTGTCACTTCCACTGACAATGTACGAACAAGTGTGACTGCTTCCAAGATTAAAATGAGAGTCAAGATATGCTTCATCAAAATGATTAATAAAGGCTTGAAAACAGTACTTTAAAAATGTTACTATAACATGATGTGGCATGACTGTGAATTTTACTGAAGAACTGTTTTAAATGAATTCTGAAGCTTATCTTTCTTGGTCTAGCTCTGAACTACTGGATGTACCCCTTACAGAACAGATGACAAAGCCAAAAAACATTCAAAAGGCCAAAACACTGCAGTTTTAACAGCTTACTATAACAAGCACCGTTATGAAACTCCTGAGGGTTGTTTTTCTACTACTAAAGGGAATTGTTACCATATCAGTGAGCCTAAAGCATCACATTCCATGTAAGTCCTGTTCTTTTGCCTGCACACCTGGGTTATAAACATTTCTTGCGAATTAGAGACACGCTGGTGTGTTGTTATTAACAGAACAAGACAACCCAGCACGATGGACACGTGGAGGGTGAATGGCAGTGAAATGTGCTGCCATGCAACACAGGGAATTAATGTCCTCAGCTCTTAACGCTGCAAAAGCACATCAGACCATGCCAGAGAACCAACACCCCTCAAATCTGAAAAATGACCCATCACACATTGCAGGGATGATACCAGAGGGTGGAAACAGCATTTCAACAGATGTATTCTGAATATTAATAAAAAGCCTACACTCCAAGTTGCATGATTTTTTTTCTTTCAGACAATTCTGTTCAAGGCAAAAGGTGGAAGAAAGACACACATCCTCATGTCTCAATGGACAGACACAAATACTTTAAAAAGAATAAGGTTTCCAGTTCAGGAGAGGAGAGAAAAGTGTGGTTTTTACACAAAAGAATGGAGGAGCTCTACCTTATCTGATATGGAACAGACATTTGGCACAGAAAATTAACACCAATCTAAATTATTTAACGCAGAAGTTGATGGGAAGTCAACAAGTGGTGAAGAACACAAGTCACACTGTGACATTTCTGCTAGAGATAAATTGTAGAGAATGAAGATTGCAGATACCCTGGACAGAAGACTGATAGAAAGGCATTTTCTTGTATTATTGTCTGACACAGTACTAAACACTGGCACACAGAAACAAGTAAAAAGTGCATACTCCACAAGACTAGGTCAAAGTAATTAGAAGTCAAAGTAATTATAATAACAGCAACTGAGCATGAGAGACACAGACATAGGCTAAAGTAACAGCAGTGCCACTGAATGGCAGATGCCAGTGGGCACCTTGCTATAAATTATAAAGGAAAATCAAATTCAGATGCAGAAATGGAAAACTGACATACAAGAAAAGCAAGAGGAAGTGTCAGGCAGGAAAAGGAAAACAGTGATAAGTGGCCACCAGCTTTGAAAATGAAGAAGATGCACATTAAAGTACAAAGTGAGGAAAATTCCAGGGTGCAGTGCTTAGGTATTACTGTATTTACTTCAAATCTGCCCAAAGGGAAGAAGCAGTAAGCTATTTATTCAGTTCAAGTCTACTTGAACTATGAAACTATTATTTCAAGAAAATAATATAACCTCCACTGCTTGGGACTTTAGAGATAATTGTTTTAATTGAATATCTTAATCATCCAGCTGGAGGAAAAAAATGCCAGCAAACAGAAGCCCTTTGTATCAATCTACTACTACACGATATTTTATGATTAATGCAAAAAAAACACAGCAGAAAATATTTTATAATCACCCTATTCAAGTATCTGTGATATTTAAGAAAACATGGTGACACTTATGCATGACTGGGTAATGTTTCTAAACTCTAGTGAATTATGCACACAGAAAAACACACCTGGTACAAACAGGCTGCCGTTCCCAGAAAAAATGCAATAACATAGCTGAAATCTTCACCTTCATTCTGCAAGAATAAAACAAAACCCCATGTTTTACAATGAAACAAGTGAAATACCAGGCATTTACAGTATGAAAGTTATGAACTATTGCATGTTAAAACAGTTTCACACTGGGACTGAAAGCAATTCCTTTACCACACTAAACTGAGAATTAGGACTAATCAGTGCTTACTTACAAGTCTGCAAAAAAATCACGATCTGGACTCTGACCAAAATGTTCATTCACAACAAACAACTTTTGCCAAGATTTTCAAAAGCTTTAAAGAAGTCCAGCTGTAACACTGGATATTTACCTTCTCCAGATGCCTTTGAAAATTCAAGGCTAAACACTGGTAACTACCTTTAATAGCAACTTTGTAGAATTGTGCCTTCCTAAAGCTTCACAAAATGGAAACGAGGTAAGAGGAAAGGACCCAAACTGGCCACTAGGGTGGGGTAAAACTCCACACAGATAATAACGAAGGCAGCTCTGTGCTCATGCAGCGAGAGGAAACAGCAGCACAGGAATTCATTAGAGAGACTTGGAAAATAAGGTTCTCTTGAAGGAAAGATGGAAAAATTTCCTTGAAGTGACAGATTTTTCTACTCTGTGTTTAGAAAAAAAAAAATACTTTAACTTATTCAAACAGGTTGTTATAGTTCCTACAGAGCCGAGCGGAGTAAATTTCTATATTCAGTAACTATTCTCACTGCATTTCTAGCAAACCTCTGCAAACACCAAAAACTTTCCTAGGAAAACAATGGGTACTCATGCAAATGTTTGTCCTTGAGAGCAAGTATCACTTGAGAAGATGGTGCTCCATTCACAAGTACAACTGGTATCTGCTGAAAGTATGCTCAGTGTGAAGGCATTTCCATGCCCTGTGCTGACCAGGAAAAACTTTGCACGCCTGAACATAAAAATTAAACACACAATGCAGTAACTTCTACCCAGTGTAAGTCTTTCCCTCAGTGCCACTGCACATTTGGTGGAGTACAGCTACAGATTGTAACAGAATTTTATTAACACCCAAATAAAACCACTGATTATAAAGCAAGCAGTAACTCAGAGCGATGCTTTTGAATGACTTCTCAGATCATGTTCCATTAATTGTGTTTTGGATTACTTCTCCCTAAACCTTGTGTATTTTTCCATAATAAAGTAAATTCAGAGAAATTTTAATGGATTTTTAGTGTGCCTCATTTGTCAGAAACGAAAATTATCTTCCATCTGTACTGCAATCTATTACCTCCAAATGCAATAACACAGAGAATAAAATTAACTGGATGTCCTGTCATCACTTAAATAGTTTAACACTGGTGTTCTTTTAAAAAAATCAGCTGCAGAAAGGGAATAAATAAGTTTTAGCAATGTCACACTAACCAACAGAAACCTGTTCAGTACTGTATGTACTACAGCATACTTTAAAATCATTCCTATTTATAAACTAGAGATTTGTGCAAAACACAGAAAAACCTAATTAGAGACAAAGAAGAAATGTAGGTTCACTTGGCCTTTCTTTAAAAAACAAACCAAAGACAACTCAAAAAGAAGGACCTAGCATGGAACATTTTTATTAACCTTGTTCATCTATCCACTAGTCTTCACAAAATGCTAAGAGCTCAACAGTGCTGTTTATGAAATCTTTAAATATATCAATACTATGTAAGATAACTGCAATGCAGGTATTCTTATTTACCTTATTTCCCTAAAAAAAAATTCATTACATATCAAAAATATTGCAGTTGGCTGCTGAAAGGCCTGAAGACCAATACTTGCAAGGAGCAGGTGAAGAACCTGGGGCTGTTTATCCTGGAGAAGAGAAGGCTAGGGAGAGAACTCACTGCTCTCTGCAACTACCTGGAAGTAAGGAGCAGCAAGGTGGGGGTTGGGCTCTTCTCCCAGGTAACAAGGGGTAAGATGAGAGGAACTGCTGCAACAGTGGAAAAATTTCTTCACTGAAAGGGCTGTCAAGCTGCCCAGGGAAGTGGCTGAGTCACCACCCCTGAAGGAATTTAAAAGCCTTGTAGATGTGGCACTTTGGAACGTGGTTTAGTGAACTTGGCAGTGCTGGGTTATGGCTGGACTCAGGTCTTTTCCAACCTAAATGACTCTATGAAGTCCAAATATGTTTGAATAAAAACTCTATCTACCAGCCAAGCAAGAGGATTACCATTTTCTCTCAGAAAATTTCCATGGACTTTTTAGTTTCTATGTCTATCACCACAACAACAGCCATTAAATGGTAAGGAGGTCTGTTTTTTTTGTGGCAACACACATGAACTTCCTGTGCATGCCTGTCAAGTCCTACCAGCATATTCACCTGAATTGCTTGAAAGCATAAACCTTATTAGTGACACTGTAGCACTTGTGTGAATACAACCAGCACAAGAAATGGAACAGAAAGAAACTGAAAGGCTACAGAGAGGGTCATAATAGAGATTTTACATTAAAAAAATGGGTTTGGAGGAAGTTGTTTGGTGAGGAGAGTTTAGAAGAAATCATGTGACAATTTTCCAACACCAATCCTTTCAATACACAATGAGAATTAAGGTTTATTAAATACAAACAGAAAAACTACAAAAGTTCTCTAAAAATTTTACAAAATCTGGTTAAAGATTCCCGCTTTGTGGACTTTTCAAAAAAACTGCCCAGATTTTCATCATTTCACTCAAGTGTTTTTATATAGCAGCTCTAGAAATTAAACGCCTCATACCCTGGCATAAAATTAGAAAACAGAACATTATGTTCACATCCTCACTGCTACCAAGGTACCAGGGAAGGAGTTGGCCACCCACCTTCCACTGCTGTTGAAACTCACAGCCTCGATGAATGAGGCAGCACACTCAAGGAGGATGCACAGATCACAAACAATACAGGTTTTGTACCAGAGGCTTGATGTCACAAACAGTACTTCTGAAATAAAACTGGCACAACTCAGCTCATATAGCATCTTCTAAAATGAAAATTGTGATTGCTATGATGCTAACTTTTAAATTCACAAAAATCTGCAATACCTGGAGAAGGCTTTCTATGGCATGGAAGCCACGGATTAAATTCAAAGCTCCACATAACAGACTAAGCACAAATGAGACAATTCCTGGCAGAGTCACAGGTTCCAGACGCTGATGAGGAGCTGCAAAGCAGATCAAAAAAAGATATCTAAGGTCAATGCAATGCCTTCAGAAATTCAGTAAAATAATAATCTCATTTGTCAGTGGCTTCTAGCTCAAGGAATCACTGAAGCAAATCACAAAATCTCACTTCTGTTTTCTAAAAAGACAAAACATTGTAAATGTTTCAGCACAATGTTTAGCAGAAAGAAAACTTTCCTCCAGTTCACATATATATTGTCTTGCTGTATTTAGTCTATCTCAATACATTCCATTTATCAGTATGGTACTGATAAATGCCAGGAAATCAATAGTAAAAGATGAACTTGCTAGTGAAATCTGTCCATAATTAGTAACCAGTTAATAACTCATGTACTTAAGAACTTCTTTCTCAACCTCCACTCTTCTTTAGCATTAATGCATTAGTGAGATAATGAGACTGATTTAGCTTGTTGGCTGAACAGAACACTGAGGCACAGTTATTACAGTCCCCTTTCTTAAAAACACAGTGAGTGCTACCAAAGACACTCATGAAGAAACAGCTCTGAAACTCAGCTGGGATTTATATTACAATCTTACATGGACCTTGCAGATTGTGCTTAGCCTCTTACAAGTAAAACATTAAAATTAAAACACTCTTTCTTTCCATGCACACCCACTCTTTCAAGCTTATCTAGGGTCAGAAGTACATAACACTAATGTATGTTCCTCATTACTGCCCCTTTCCATAATGAATAACAGAAAGCAAATTTGAAAAAACAATGCAAAACTCTTAACAGTCTGAGCGACACTGGGATAACAATGGGACTACTGAGCTGTACTCCAATCATTCTGTTCAAATCAACCAAGTGTAAAGATGTGAACAATGAGGTTAATGAACCGTAACATTAATAGAGAGAGGGGTGTCAATCCCGGTTGTTTGTATTGCACAGATCCAGGAAAAAGGTTTTTCAAACAGTTTATGAAGTTACAGAACCTAAAAAAGCCCCAACAAAAGCTATTTCACATCGATAAGCTGGCAGGGCTGTCTAATTATGAGTCTACATTAACACAAAAATAAAAAACAGGATGAGTTCAGTTAATTAATTTGTGCTGAATTTAATAGTGTATAATCAATTGGGGTTTCTTTTAAACAAAAGCATAACCCATGTTTAACTTTGAGAGCTCACTGCTTTTCTAACTGTAGGGCACATTACTCCCAGCAATCACTCAGTTAAGGTTAGATGCTAGATGGGCTATTTGCATAGCAAACCATTCTTCTTCAATGACTCCCAAGCGGTTGTTTTGGCTTTTTTTAAACCATCTCATCTAGAGAGTGGCAAAAAGCTGAGGGTGTATATGCCTGTTTTTAGCCAAAACTAATTCCATTCCATTAACTGGCAGATAAAATTAGTTCTCTGCTCTCCACTTGCAGCTCTCCAGAAAATGTTATTTTCCCCTTGTATTGGGTAACTTAAAATCATCATGCTAAAACAGCATCTAAAAAACTTCTTTGACAATCATGGGGGAAAAGTAAAGAGCCTGGTCAGCTAAATCAACACAGTCTATGAAGGTTCATAAAATAGTAGCTTCTTTCTTATTAAAATATGAAAAAAGCCCCCAAAAATATAAAGGACATTATGTACCATTACTAATGTCATTAAACTCTCCAGGGCTTAAATTTGAGTGTTACAATCAAAGCAACAAGAATCATTTATATACAAAAAGATGAAGGCAAAACCAAAAAAATGAAGAAGGAATGTCAGAGAAGGCAGGGTAAAGGGCAATTGACTTTGAATTGGTACATCCATCAATCTTAGAAATATGATTAAGTGCCATATCAAAAATGCTCAGTTCAAATAAAGCACAAGTTCTGAGCTTAATGTTGACACTTAAATGAAAATCCAGGAAATTTACATGACATGAGAAACTACTTGTAAGAAAGTTAATTATAACTAAAATGTAAAAAAAAAAAAAAAAAAAAAGCATGGAGTATACCATCAAGCAAAAAATAACTTTGATCTGACAACTGTTTCTTCACTTAAAAAAGCTCAGAAAATACTAATTTTATCCTAACCTGAAACATCACACATCAGCATGCTGTGACCCTATTTCTAATGCCTGCCAACACCCACATGTACCTTTTCAGCAAGATTCTATCCATAATCTGCCCACTTTATGCTTCCCACGTGCAGATTTACCCCTGCTCCTCACTGCACTGCACAACTCTCAGAGGGAAGGGACTCCACACCCAGTTACAAGCGAGAGCCACTGCTTTCCCCACTGCCAAAGCCAACGCCTCCAACGCTGCCATTCTGCACAGCAAAACAAGATCTGCATCCACCTAACTTCCCACCTCTGGGTGCTCTCCAACTTTATTTAACACAGTTCACTCCAGAAAGTCCTAATTTCTAACAGTACAGCATATTCAGGAAATTCCACCAGGCAGAACATCTTTTTGTGAGAATCTGTCCTTAGAGCAAAGGAGAAACTTGGAAGTCCAGCCAACTGAGTGGGCAGCAAACATCCAGAGAAAGTTCTTTTCAAGGGTGGAGAGAACTGATGAATGTAAAGAATTACAAAACCATTAGCAGACTTTCTAAAAAAGACACTGTTATTCAATAGCATCAAAAATGTGAAGAGCTGAAGAAGTAGCAAAGTGCCAGCCTCTCATAATGTACAGCCCTTTGATTGAGAGTTTCTACAGCAACTCAAGGAAGGAAGTGGATAACTGAACAGAGATCTATGGAATTCAGAGGAAGAAGTAGGTTAAAAGCAACTGAAAGAGAAACAGAAGAATAATGATATGGAAAGAAAAGAGGACAACAGAATTGCTTCTGTAAGAAATTACAGAAGAGAGGTAAGTAAGAAAAAAAAAAAGAAGATCACCTGCCAATTATTGTTGAATCTTCTTTTTTAGTTAAAAGGGAATTGGTCCCTGTGTTTTTTAATTTAGGTCTATATTACCGTCCAACACTCCTACTCAAAAAAAGTGATAAAAACCACATATCCCACTACATGGACAACTTTTAAAAAACAGCCAATTTTGGCATAGGCTGAGTGCTCTCATGCTTACTGCTTTTTCTTTTTCCAACTGCAGAAGTTTGAATCTAGATAATTTTCAGAGTTAACCAGCTGCCCTTTCTGCCACCATAACCCTTTCCACAAAACAGGATTACATAAGAACATTAAGAGTAAAGAACAATATAAGAATCAAAAGTGGCAAGAGTGCAAGCACAGCATTATATACCTTTAAAAAGAGCCCACACATGTAAAAAGATGACAAAGGTACAACAGTGATGCTTAGAAGATTCCACTCTTTAAAACAATTTAAGCACCTTCACACTTTGGCTTTTTTATTTTTCTGAATCCAACTCCAATACTGTTAAATTGCAAATACAGAGATTGTAAGCTATTTCTACATGATCTCATAGCACATGGAATTCTCAGAATCCGGGCCCCAGAGTACAAACAGGGCTCCCTACTGATTTTGTTTGGTTTTCATCTTCCATAGAAAGCAGTTTTCAATCTTCTAGAGTAATCCTCATGAGTAAGTACATAATAAGGATAATATACTGGCAAAGAGATCCTATTAATATATACATACACATAAACTGCACAAAATCTCATTAATTACAACATTGTAGGAGGTGTTTAGATTTAAAATTGCAATTCTATGATTTATGATTGCACCCTGACACTGCATCAGTGTGTGCCTGCTCAGGGTAATTCATAGACAGAAGTACTTCTGGGAGAAAAAAGGGAAATATATTAACTAATTAAAATCAACACTTCCTTCCATTCTATTTATGATTTTGCTTCATTAAACTTAAAGGACTGAAAACAGATGATGTCATTATCACATGTGGAGTCCATGTTTCAGTGCAAGGATTTGGCATTTTGTTTCTGTCCTGCTGGGAAATACCTGAAGGTGGGCCCCAAACTCATTCAGAGGATTTACTTAATAGCACAAACTTTTAACCCAACACAACTCCACAATTCCACATTTTCCTCCTACATGAAGTAAATTAGCTTAAAAAAAAAATGACTCCTTAAATGAATTTGGCAGTTTTATACAAAATTGCAATTCTTAATGTACACAAGGCACTCATTTTAGAGAGTGCATCTTTTGGCCAGCACAGCTCTTTGGATTTTCACCATTGCAGAGGTTTCCTAAAGAGATGCTTCCCCCTCCAGCTGCTCTAACTCCTGACACTACTCTCAGCTTCTGTCAACACTGAGTCTTACTGGGCAGAAATCTCAAAAAATTTCAGAAATCTTAAAAGGTCAAAAAATAAAAATTATCTTCTTGTTTAGTGCTCATCTTCATCTGCAGGGGTTTTTTTCCCTTCAATAAAGCAGTCCATTGAACAGAGCTATTTCTTCCTCTGAGTGGCCTGGCAAGGTAAGCATTTGGAGCAGGAGACAAAACAGACATCTGAGCTAAAATACATGTAAGGTCATACCAGCTTTATGTTTTAGAAACATGAACAAAGCTTTTTTTAGAAAGAATAAAAAATAATTTTACTGCATCTGTCTCATTTAAGGATACAACAACAGAAGTCTGGAACTTACCTGCAGATATCTTACCAGTACCCTTGTACTCCCCCACAGGTATATGAGAAAAGCCATTGGCTGAACCAAGTTCTGACACAGAAATTTGATACGGTGGCCTCAGTTTGATTTCTGTCTGCATATCTGCAAGATTCATCTTTGTTGACAAAGAACGTGTGTTGTTGTATCTCTGTTTGGTCCTCTGAATGAAATTATCTATGCAAAATTTAAAATAAAAAGGTATTTTTCTATGAACTTGGTTAATTACATAATCCAAGATCATGCAGCTTTTCATTCACAAAGTGAAATATAGTTTGATATATTTATATTTAGCTTAGATTTTTAACACTATTTCTGTTTTGTGCCTAATGCATCATGTGTTATTTAATTCTGCAGTTAAGAAAAATAAAGCTCTAAAAATCTAATTTTGTAATAACTAAATAAACTAATGATTTTTCATTGAATGAGACTGAATGCATTCCTAATACAATGAATTTACTGCACTTATTGTACCTTTTCTGTTAGTTTAGTCAATATCCTTATGGATAGAAAAATTATGTTGTGATACAAAAAAAGTCTTCATAGGAATCTTTGCAAGGAGAACAATAATGTTATACAGAAATTGTGAATAACTGACTGAATTATAGACAGGAATTAACCAACTGGAGTATCTTGCCTTGTGTTGCTATAACTGCAGTTATTTTTACTCTAATGTGTTTTATAAGAACATCTAATTACAGAAATTTCTAATACATAGTATTAAAGCAACATAAATTAATGGAGTTCATAACAGCTGTTATCTGGTATATATGAGATGAGCTGCTTTTGGAGTATGAAGATTAAGTGCTCCACTATATCACAAGAAATACAAATCTTTCCCTTTCATGTTTTGAACAAAAAGTAGCACAGTTACGAGCTAACATCAAGCTGCAATCTTTTACTTGAGAAATTTATGAAGCTCAATGACTTCACAGGTGAAGTTTTTCAACAAGTATGAAGTTAAACAATTAGTATTATTAATCAGAAGATGAACTCCAGAGTTATCACAAGGCTTAAACCAAAACCAACTGGAATGAACAGAAGTTTAGATAAAACTCTAGCAGCCTCATTTAATGCCCCCAGAAGTATTTCTTTATTGACTCTAACAGGACTTAAATCAGATTTTAAATCCACCTGAAATAGAGCTATAAACTGCTTTGGATATATTTTGTGTGTGTGCATTAAGTTGCATCTATTTACTACTCATTTGTCTTAGTATGAGAATGAAGGGGGGAAAAGTCAGATCCTTACCAAACTCTATAAAACAGTATGGTCTGATAGCAGTATTGGTCTTCATCATATTGTAGGTAGTGATGAACTCCTTCTGAAGCTCATCCAGGAAACAGAAAGCCAGGACACTGGGATAATTTTCAGTGCACAACATCATATAGCTAACTCCCAGAGAACTTATAAAGCTAGAATTGAGAAAACATATTCAAAATTTCAAATTTAAATTCAGTGAATTAACTGCTTTTCTAGTCTGATCTCATATTCTATAACCAGAAAAACAAAAACTTATCTGGGGTAGCAAAGGAATAAATGTTTACTGAAATGTCCAACAGCATTCCAGAAGAAAAACAAGTTACTTTTAGGCAATGTTTTACTGGAACACCACACTGTACAATCATATGAGAAGCTGTTTTACACATACGTGTATGTATGCATCTATATGTGTGTGCACACATATACACACACTTGTGAAACAGAAAATAAAGCTTTTAGGACACAAAAACAGAGCAGGTTTGTCCCATAACAGCTTTTCACTCATCTCAAATGTACAATATGTGATCCGGTGCAGCCCAAAAATGCAAAACCTGATCTTCAGATTGGGGGGAAGGCTGCTGGCTCTTTCTAGAACATGGGAAGAAATAAAACTGTTCTGCAGAATGCAATTACTAAATCTAAAGATAGTTGCAAGGACAACCAGAGATGACAAACATGAAATCAGAAAAGGACAGTTTTCAATATACATATTCCATTGCATCTAGGCAATTCATTATAATTCTGGTTTTCATGATGCATTAAAATTTCTTTAAAATCTTACTGGATTACCTATAGTATTAAAAGTCAAAGACAAAAGCAGTAAAATCTACCCTGATCTATCTCATTCTTTGAAGTTTGTTTTAAGCTAATCAATTTAAAGACCAACTGTAGTTGGCCTGTTAAAAAAAAAAAAAAAAAAATTTAGCCCATCCCGAGCTTTAATCCAAGAAATGCTGGAAACTCTCATATCCCTATAGGAGACAGAGAGGTCTCAGGACTTTCTAGGATCATTCAGGTGGTACACTCTCCACCACTGTAACTTCTACATGGTTAACTAGGGGTTAAGATGAAATTACTCACCTCATTTAAAATACCTAAATTAGAATCAGAATTTAGGTCAGTTAAAGTGCAAGTGAACTATAAACAATAAAGAATTTCCTCTGAAAATCTAATCCAAACCTATTCTTCCAGTGTAAAGTCACTCTTCCCATGATGTAGTCCTATGACTTTGTGCCATTATAAAAGAACTTCCATGAAGTCTGAATAGGTTCAAATGTTTCTAAAATTTCTTGTTTTAAATTTCTGATACATAAATAGTGCCAAGAATTAATCTTAGTTTGATTAAGCATTTCTAATGTGAACAGCTAACTTTTTCACTTACAGAGAGACACAACCTAAGATGTTGCAAATACTTAAATGAGAAGCCTTACTTTATATTATACTGTCCAGTTTTCAGGGTACATCTATCAGGAAGCTGAGAAAGTTTTTTTGACAGCATTTTAAAATATTTTCTACATTCTTGCATTCCTGTGCTCTGGTCATAATCAGTAGAAGCAGAAAGTGGGAGTCCATCCCTCACACGGACCACAGAGGCAGATAAAATCATAGACATTGCCAACAGAGTTAAGGACAACCTGCAACAAAACACAAGTCAGGAGCATCAGAATTAAGGTAAAAACAGAAACAACAGAGTCAACTGTGAATAATCCAACTTCTCAAGCTGGACACTGGGTTCAGGCCTCAACTGGGGCACAGTTAGGATCTTCAACTATAACTCAGACTAGAGTCTTAACTGAACAGGACCTACTAATCTACACGAGCCACAAAACAATTTTTCAAACCTTACATTAAATCTAAACATTCAAAAGTTTAGCAAGACAAGTATTAAAAGGATTACTTATCTGCTAAGCATCAGTACACAAATTTGTTCTGCTACAAGTGGGCGAACTGCTAGAATTTCTATGAAGCCAAAAGCAAACACTTCCTCAGCTCTTAACTCTGCTCTGCAGACTCCTACCATATACTACACCTATCACTTCAGACACTACGAAAAATATTTTTGCCTCCCTCAGATGATGCTACTCAAGTTCCATACAGTCACAAACTGCAAAAGGAAACAGCTTTCTGGATACAGCTGAAATATGCTTTTGGGTGTGATACTGACATGTTTACAGCACCTTTCAAACTATGACGTTAAGGGTGCTTTACAAGCCTCAGCAGCTGAATGACTGCATTCTCACAAGTCAGAAATCCAAATTTTCCCCAAAAAAGACACTACCTCTTCACAAGAGAGAGGAAATAGCTATTTTTTACCTGAACTCTCATCTTCTCTATTTCCCACTCCCCAAAGATTATATATCCAACAGGATACTTAATGAATAATCAACAGTACTCGGGCTTTTCAAGGTTATTTACTCCTCAGAGATTAAGAACCATATAATAATGTAAGCACTAAAAATGTGTTGTCATTTTCAGTTTAGTAAATTCAGCTTCATCAGCAGTCAAACTTCAACCTCCTTTGAGATCCATCACATTAGCTGAATAAATTCCAAATTAATACCCTCATATTTTACTTGTACAGCACATCAGACTCTCCCCAAAGCCGTAACAGCAGCAGAAGCCACTGTTGACTGCAATGTGTGAACACCTTGGGGCTTTTATCAGATGCCCTTGTTATTTCAGCACTTGAGAATTCCCTCCAGAACAAAGTGCTTCCATCAGCTAGACACAAAAACAGAAAACAACCCCAACTCCAGGACTTCCTCTAGATCAGCTTGCTGGTACAAAGCATTCAAGAAACTAAACCAACAGTTCTAAAAACTTTTACCTATCTCCAAGTTCATGCACATGTTCCCAGAAGGACAATTCACATGGAATGCACATGGACTCATTTTCTTAACTATGCTGCTAACCATATAACCAAGGCAGCATGCTCAAGAGCACAAGAAAATTGCAGAGGAGCTTTAAACTGTTAATGGTTCTCTGACAATAAACATCTCTACCACTCAGAACTCAATCCTGACAGGGACTTTTGGGAGCTGTATCAATATAAACAGAAGAGCAATGATGCAACAGCAAAGTTTAAATACCCCTTCATTAACTTACTTGCACAAAATGTAATTTCATGGATCTGCATTTCCCCTGATGAAACAAATAACTTCCTTAGCACTTAACGTGAAGAAGGGAACGTAGCTCCATGTCCTGTTTCAGTAAAAGGCAGTGAGCAGGACTGCACTGCAGGAGAACCCCAGAATCCCACAGCCAGCTCTCAGAAGGAAAGATATGATTCTCTTCACTTTTTAAATGATCTTGATGGTTAAAGTTCATGTTGAGCTATGTGATGACATAAGAACAAACAGAAAAAGTTAATAAATATATTTACTGGGTAACAACACGCTTCAGCTTTTTTTATGAGACCATCCATGCTGAAAGGCCTGAACATAGCCAAGGGAGGTAACTCAAAAGACAGTCAAAGAAAAAGAAAACTAGGATAACAGAGATATTAAAATGTTTCTGCGTTCTTTAAGTGAAGCTCAGGAAGTCCCATCACTTGAGGCATTTAAAATGGGAAAACATGTTATCTGCCTGCACAGTACAGGAGTAACTCGGAACTCCATCCACTGTGTCTGATTAATCCATGATCCCCTCTGCTCAGAACACTTCAGGAACAAAACACAGCACAACCACAGCTCTATTTCCAAAGCATTATGATTTTCAATGCTCAATCTCATCATAGTTGCTTTGCTCCTATAACTAAGGACAAACAACATAAATACCACTAACAGCAGCATGTATGCACAGACAACAGACAAAGTAAATGATAAAGACATCTCCACAGGTATTCTTTCAACTTTTATGTCTATTCTGTATGTAAATAAATATTTGCATAAATCTTGAACAAAACTTTCAAGACTCCTACTTATATTCAGAGAAATACAGGCTCTGTAACAGAAGACAAGCCTCTATTGAAACCTGACAATTCTCTTAATATACTATGAAATCACACAAGGTAGAAATTGTGTTGAGCTGAAGATCTTAACACTAGCTAGGTTTTGTTACCATCATCTTAAAAACTCAGCCAGTGAAAATATGAACTTTTTTCTCAGCCTCCTAACAGCAGAATCAGAAAGCTATCTAAAAACCAAAGCTAATAAAAGAGAATTACTTTGGCTGGAAGATCATACATATGTCAAGAGATGTACAATACACATACTGTAACAACATTCAGCCTTGCCTGAAAATGTATTAACAAAAAGTTTACTAAATCTACTTTACCCAGCTCTCAAAACAATACAGCTTTACACAAGGAGACACGTGGTAAATTTGATATGCACTTAGAGATTGAAGGAAGATAAGGCAGTGCTTTTAGAGCAACTTCTAAATGTCTTTTTTAAACATCTATTCAAAGCTGCATTAAGTAATTCACCAAATCGTTACAAACTTCATACTTTTTCCTTCAAAGATTCTATATCCCTCAACCACCTGAAGATAACAAAAGATTGGATTTCCACTACAAATGGTTTTTAAAATCTATTACAGGTGCAAGAAAATTAACAGATTGGGTTTACTGTCTCATTCCATGACAGAACTGTGGAATATCAAATCCAACCAGCAGGTGTTTGACTCACAGGTATCACAGAGTCCAAAATATGTCACCAGCCAGTGGAACCCCTGGGCACAGGCTGCTGTCCATGCTACAATGTTACATGCATTTAGGAGGCAACTGGAAAAGTTCCCAGAAAAACTACCAGGGGTATTTAAACCAAAGCAGAACTTTTTGCTCAGTGGGATTCTGACCCCCACACCAACAGCAACAGGGAGAGGACAACACAGAAGCATCACTCCATGCTTGCATCATTCTTGTTTCCCTTAGTATTCACTTCTGCCCCATCGCTGTTGATTTCCCTCCACAGCCCTCCCTCAAATGAGGACTGGCAGATCTCATGGAAGAGAGAAGCATGGAGAAAGCTGGCCAGAGACAGGTGAGAGTCAGCAGGGTGGCGATTCCTGTTACTCCACCTTCCCCAGAGCTGTCCAATTCCTCATGCCCATGTCAGCATCTACTGTTTCACAACTAGGAATTGGCACGTGCCTGGTTTCATTTCCTCCCACGAACAAGAAACCTCAGGTGATGGAAACCAGAGCTTGTTTCACTGTTTGGTTTTTTTTAAGACATATTCAATTATCATGTTGTTTATTTCTGTGTTATGATGGTACTTGACCCTGAAGCAGCATCCAGAAAAGTCCTAGAAACACCGGAAACAGAAACTGGAACATTCCAGCCTTTTGTAACAAATTCATCATCTAGCTTGTGACCTGACAGTTAATTGTTTTAAACCTATCTGAGATAGACTTGTAACATTTTAACAAGTGTTTGAAAGTGACTTGCAACTATGATTTGCTCCGGATACCTCACTGTAAAGAAATCTAGCTTTCTCAAAATTCTGAGCAGATCTAGTGTAATGGCAAGCCTACCCTCCTGCACCTGGTAGCCTTCAGTCAACTTAATCACAGCATTTCTTGCTGGGATATCTGCCTCTCATAAAAACTTTGCATAAAATATAAAACTGGGAAGTGTGTGCAAGCTGCACTCCTGTCTGACACAGAATAAAGATAAAACTTCTGTGCTTACTTCAAACGTACCTTATACTGTTGGACTATTTATTGTCCCCACTTCTGAGTGTTGTGACAGCTGCACTACACAGGAAGGAGCCTTAATTTTTTCACTCTACATCACACTTCAGAAATTCGTGTTACAAAATGGAGCAGTACAGGACACAACAAACAAAGCCACTTTGACATCATCGGGTATGATGACACAAGAGAATAATCCTAAATCACCAGCCAAAATAATCCTTTCCATAAAGCCAAGGGGAAAGAGACTTCAGAGGCAGAATCAAGAATCACAGAATCAATGAGGCTGGAAAAGTCTTCTGAGATATTCGAGTCCAGCCAGTGACTGGACACCATCACGTCACCAGCCACCAAGTGCCACGTCCTTAACAGGTGGCTCCAGGCACAGTGACTCCATCACCTCCCCGGCATCCCAATCCAATATATAATCACACCTTCTGAAGAAATTCCTCCCAACGTCCAAACAATTCTGAAAAACTAAGGGAACGGAACAAGCTGCATCCCGAAGTTTTGGAAGCTTGACTCTTTCACCTACCACCTACTTACGTGGCAGCTCCGACACGGCCATCTGCAGCCGCAGCAGAAGCGCTGACTCAGTGGTCACTGACTTAGGCGGATCCGCACCGCTCCAGGTCACAAAACTTCACGCAACCTCCCACAGAGCCCCGAGAACGGCGGAGACCCCTACACACAGCGGGCTCCTGCTACCGAGCGGCGCTTGCCAGGAGCCCCGAGCGGCCCTCGCTGCCTCCCGCGCCCGCCCTGCCCGCGGCAGCGGCCCTGCCCTCGCCACCACCACCACCCCCCGAGACGGCGGCGGCGGCCCCGCGCTGACCGCGGCTGAGGCGCGAAGGCAGCCGGCCCTGGGGCTCCGCGGCCGGGCCTGGGGCCGACAGGAGCAGGAAGGAAGGAAGGCAGGGA
>VZUI01044408.1:0-67059 GCA_013401135.1 Cettia cetti | reverse complement strand
TGATGTCCCTCTGGGATGACCAATTGATTGAAAAGTTTACCTTTGTGTTACCAATCAAATTGGCCTCTGACATTCTGTATTAAAGAGGAGCTCGTCCCACAATAGAAGAGAACCCACTGACCACTTTCTAAAGGAGCCTTTGTCTCTTCTGCTCGTGTCCCTTGTGACAGATCACCACTGCCCATGGACACCCTGCTGCTCTCACCTGTCCAGGAGCATCACCCACTGCTCTGAGACCTCCTGTTCGCACACAACAAGCTGCACAAGCCTCACAATTCTGCTTAGTCAGGTCACCAAGATTTTTAACTTCAGCTGGGAGCCAGGATTGTTACCCTGTGCCAACTGCTGGCCATGAAGGTGTTGTGCCAGGCCGGCAGAGAACCACCCCAGGGAAGAAGTGATGCACAGCTGCCCCTTTTTAGCTCTTTGTGCAAGAAATCTGCCAGCGGAGGAAGCGTGTGGAGCTGCCAGGAAATCCCTGCAGCGCCTTCAAGCTCACTAAAGCTGCCAAAAGAAAGGTCAGCTGGAAATTACAGCCAGCTCCCTGCATGACTTCAACTCAGGTACAAGGAGGGAATGAATAAACCCCAAAAGTCTACTTTTGCATGCACAACCCCTCCACAGGGCAAGAGCTGTGTGTGCAGCTGGAGATGCAGGGAAGGGACAGCCCCACAGGGGCACAGGCACAGGATGGACCTGCTCCTCTCTGGCTGAACAAGGGCAGAGCCACAGCAGGGAGGGGGAGAGGAGCAGGAGGCTCCTCAGAGCTGAATCACTCCATTATATTGGATCAAGAGAAGCAGCTCTGTGTCCCAGAGCAGCGGGTACAAGCGGTGCCATTCTGTACTGGCTGCCACTCGATCCCCTGCACTGCTGACACTACAGGAACCCAACAGCCCCCACCCCTCTTGCATTTCTTTGCAAAAGGAAAAACCAACACCAGTGAGCAATCAAAGTCCAAATGGGAAAGGTAAATACTCTCTTAGCCTCCCTGCTGCAGGAGAGTAACACGCCCCCTGGGAGCCCTCGGTGGGCTGAGTGACCTCTGCAGCACAGCAGCCTCTCCAGCAAACAGCAGCAAGAGGCTCTGGAGCAGCTGGCACACTCTGCACTTCCCAGCAGCTTTTATGTAAAGAGCCCGAGTTCATTAAACTGCTGGCCTGTGTGTGATTGCCAAGGCCACAGCACAATCCCCTGCTCCTCACGGCTGCCTGCTGCCTCCAGCTCCTGGCCAGCCCCACGAGAGGCTTTCCCAGAGCACAGAGGATGTCCAGCTCGAGTGGGGACAAGCCCTGAGGGGAACGGGGTCCTTTGCAGCAGCACTCATCACCAACCTGCTCCAGTGGCACAGCCGGCTCCTCCACACCCTGTTCCAAGGGGGGAGAGAAAGGAAAGTGCTGTAAATAAGTGCCAGAGTGGGCATCTGGGTTATTTCAGGGCCTGCCTCCTTTTTCCTGCAATGTACAGCCTTAAGAAAGAACCCAAAGCAGTGTGTAATACAAGCAGCAGCTGATGCCACAGAGGATGAGCTGCCCCCTCACTTATTTCAATGCAAAGGTGTGTGGGAGGAGAAGTGTGGAGTCACTCTTAGAGGCTTAAAGAGCAATCTGAGCCTCGACAGTTTTGCAAACCTCCTCTCCCCTTCCCCCCACGTGTCCTCAAAGAGCACAGATGGGTGTTTTTAAAAGTTACTGCTCAGGATGTGGGAAGGGCTAGAGCGAGGCAGGCTGTTTTTCAGGCTGAGCCTGCCTCCCTGCACCACCTCCACAGGTGCCAGCACAGTGGGGGCACCCCTGGAGCTGAGCCACTCACCCGGGATGGGCAAGACAGGGCCCCGTTCCCTGCGTGGCTTTGGGGACACCTGGGATCCTTCCTCAGTCCAAGTCAAGGCCACCAGACTGGATGAGCCCCCTTCAAGAGAGCTGGGGGTGGTGTCAGAGGACAGCCTGGCATCGCCCTCTGCCCCAGGGCACAGCCTGGCTGCCAGTTTCCCCCCAGCAGGGACATGCTGCTTCTCCTCACCTTGTTTCTTTTAATGCACTTGTTCAAAAAGAAGAGGTAGCAGCATTGCTGTAGTGGGGGGGAAGGCAGGAACAGAAGAGTCCTCTGAGGCAGAAGCAAATTCCTTCCCTTCTTCAATTCATTTTCAGGTCTTTGGGGGCATGGTAGGAAGGCAGCCCCTCCACCTGACACCAGGGCTCCCACAGTCCTGCCCTCCCTTCTGCTGTTTGCTTTTTGGTGGGAGAAGGTGAGGTGGACACAGCCAATCCTCACCTGGAATAACAGGCAGGGATTCTCCCTGGGGGGGGGTTGCATGGTTTTTATTCATCTGCAGGACCATACCAGATGCCAGCACAGTAACCTCTGCTCATGGTGCTCTGTCACAGGTGGCTGCTGCTGCTGGCCAGGGAAGGAGTTGTGTGCTGGCAGTGTGGGCCAGCAGCTGGGCTGGCCTCATGCTCCTTTAGGAGTCCTTGCTTGGAAATGCTTCCAACTCCCCTAACTCACCCTCCTCACCATCAGTGACCTCACCACCCCATACCCCAAGAGCCAGCAGTCTAGCCTGCCTCAGTTTCCCCTCCCAGCCGGGTGAGCCCTGCAGGGAGGCACCCAGGGAACACCCACATGGGAGACTCTGTCTGTCTGGAGTTCCTTCTTGCTCTCTTCAGGAAAGGCCAGGACAGCTGAGAGCTATTCCTGGAAAGCCTAAAAACGCCACGGCTGAGTCAGCGCCGAGGCTCTGCCCGCACAAGGCCATGGCAGGGCTCCCCCAGCACAGCCCTGCCACCACCTCCCTGCAGGGCTGAGCCGTGCCAGGACAGCAGAGGAGGCAGACAGACAGGCAGACACAGAGGAGCAGCCTGCTCCCAGACACGCATCAATGTCACAGGGAGGGCTGTGACAGCAGGCAGCTCTCTGTCCCTGTGCCGCAGGCTGGAGCCGTGCCAGTCCCCAGGGCTTTTGTTCCACAGCCCTGCAAGCCAGCACAGCAAATGCAAGAGTCAGCTTCAAAGCCATCTCTGCTGGTGGGCTCGGGCCCAAGGGCAGCATTGACAGTGTCCCCTCCATGTCCATCCCATTGCTCCCCTCCCCCCCCTCCCAGGGGCCCAGCTGTGCTGTGTGAATGCAGACATGGGACAAACCTGCAAGTCCAGGGCAAGAATTCCTGAGCACGAAGGGCAAACCCCCTTGGCTGCAATCCCACACACAGGGACTGCCCATCCTCTCCCAGCTGCTTCCCTGCAGCTGAAAATCAGGCTGAGAGCTGCCAGCAGTTGGGTCCACACAACTTTTTGGACAGAGCAGAGGTCAGTGACTGTGAGTACTCAGCACAGACCAACTGCTGATACTTGGGCTGGGCATTCCTCATAATCTGCGAGGTAGAACAGGAGCACCACCACAACACACTTCAGTTTGCAATCACACGACTCCACAGGGACAGATTTTCCCTTCAATTCCCTCCACCTAAGGTAAGTCATGCACTGCTGTTTCCTGCCTCACCTGCCTGCAGCTGTGGCAGCTCTGGGAGACATCAGCTGGCCCATTCAGCCCCACTCACGGCCCAGGCTTGTGGCTCTGTGACCAGCTCCAGGGCCAGCCCAGCCCCGCTGCCAGCCCCAGGCACGCTCTCGAGGCTGGCAGGGCCTGTGATACAGTGGCTGACAGCAGCTCTGCACTAGGAGGTGTGCACTGCACTAGGAGCTATACAGGAGTCTGGATCCCAGAAAACCAAAAGCCAAAAGACCTCGGTTTTCCACAAACACTTTAAGAACTGGGACTACCAAATTTTGGCCACATTTGGATGTCAGGCCTTCAAAGGGCACACTTCAGCACATGGTTTTTCCTTCCATTCTTCCCAATTTACTCTAGTCCTAGTTATCAAGGGGATGGCTCCCAAGGGCAACATCACAAGAACTGACAGCCAAAGGAGCTATCAGAGGCTGCAAACCCAGAGGCTGCAAACCCAACAAACAGCACGCCCACCTCTTCCTACTCCACCTTCCTAACTGGCTTTTGCCACTGCTCATCTTGATCAGCACACAGATCTGACCACAAGATCACAGCTGTCCCTCAAATCATTAAGTATTAGAAACAAGAGTTGGAAGGAACATTTTTCAGTGCAGTTGCAGGCAAACCTCTCCACAAGTCCACGCTCACTCACAGCCTCCAGCTCCCAGCTCCTCTAAGCCCAGTGTTCCACAGCACCTTATAGACCCCCTGTGACTGTGCCCCCACCCTGGCATCCACAGCTGGGCTCTCTGTGCTCAGCACATCCAGAATCGGGCAGGAATGTTTCCCATTGCCCTCCCAGGCAGTTTATCTCTGACTGCAGCCCCCAGGCCGTGAGCCAAGAGCCAGGCAGCCAACTGTCTCCCTTGGCAGGGACCTGAGAGCAAACAGCACTCTCACCACTTGCTGCAAGAATGAGCTCAGTCTCCCTTCGATGCTGAAAGCTCTGCTTGGAAAATTGCTGAGCTAGAAGAAACTGCCATTCCAATTTTACCCATGTCCTGTTATTAGATAAAACAGTATCAGAGGGCTGAGCTCCTGCTACCCTGGGCTTTTGCCATGTTCCTGTATCAGCCACTGCCTTCAGCAGGTGAATACTGGCACATCTTGATTTCAACAGGAGCCAGGGCCCAGCATGAATTATTTGTGGTAAGGCTGACCTATTTAACAGCAGAAAGACAGCATTCATTCAGGCCCAGATCCCCCAGAGGCTGCTGGTGTCACTTTACCCTCAGGACAATACAACCCCATCCCTATCTGTGTCCATCTCACTGGGAGCAGGGGTAACTGTCCTAGGCTGATCCTGCCATGCTTCTCCTGGAGCACAAGTGACACCTCCACATCCCTTTGAGAGCAAACCACTGGCTCCTGCTGACCAGCTTTGATCAGTGTTTTGTGACCACCATAAACACAGGTGGCAAGCAGAGCAGGGTGAACCCACAGAGCCTTGAGACAGGGAGCAGTCCCTGTGACAGCTCTGCTTCAGGCACACCAGGGCCAGAGGATGCCAGCAGTGTTTGCAGGGTGGATGCCAAGTTCTTCTCAGGATCCTTCCCTGCACAGCTCCCACTAAGCTCCTGCAGTCTCTAATCCTGGCTCCCATCCTCTGTGCACTGGCCAGGGCAGCCTGTGAGGGATATTTCACATCGAGGGGATGCTGAAGGCTTGGTGATACATTTCTGTAAAGCTTCTCCAAACCACAGATCTGCACCAGGCCTTTGTGGACTGTACCTTTGTCTGCCAGGGACAGCGTGCTGTTGAAGTACTGCTCCTCCACAGTCCATGCTGTGTCATTGATCTTGTTGGACACCCCACAGGATCCAATGCAGCTCACCTTGATGGCTGTGGAGAGACAGGACACACGTCAGCATTGGGAGAAAGCAAAACCTCAGGTTCAGACTTGCTTCAGGTACAGTACTGTGCAGGAGCAGTGCCTCTTGAAAACACACTCAGGGTGGGGAAATGGAGCAGAGGAATCAGGTCATGCTTTCATTCCAAAAGTATGTTTTCCAGCACTCCCAGCACAACTGAGCACTCCCTGCTACCCCAGTGCTATTCCCAGATATTGGCACCTTTGAAATCCTCAGGCTCGTTTCCTTGCACTGTGGCAGCCCTTCCCAGCAGTGACTGCAGCTCTCTGACAGGTAAACCTGGCTCCCAAATGAAGCAGTGTTCCCTCCCAAAACATGCACCAGCTTTGGCATGAGGGCTGAGAGCAGAAGCCTTGGGTGTCACTGTTCAGACAGGGATGAGCAGCCAAGGACTCTGTGCCTCCCACCCCACAAGGAGCCAGGCATCCCACCGAGTGTCTCAGCACCCCTGGGAGGAGAGAGAAGAGTGGCACAAGCCCATTAACCACTGAACAGGGGTTCAAACAGCCCTGTTTGAAGCAGCAGCAGAGAGCTGGACATTCCCCGTGCAGTCTGGACCAGCTCTGTTTGAATTCACAGCCCTGTCACCCTCAGAGGACATTCCCAGCCCCTGGGAGCCTGATCCCAGCTCCTGGGGTCAGTCTCAGCTTCAATGGCTTGCAGCAAAAGCACTTTGCCCATTAACACTTTTCCTGCATCAGAACTTCCAAAATGTCCATACACACATGATTTCCCAGCCAGACACCAGTTCTAAGGGAGTGGCTTCCTCCTCTGTTAGGACACAGGGCTCAGCAAAGCCACACAGGAAGGTCTGGAAGCATCAGAGGTGCCATCTGACCCTCCCAAAAGCAAGGACAGTAATTTGAGCTGCGTTTGTGCCTTGCCTGGAGAAAGTCAGGCCAGGAGTTCAGCCTGCAGCGTGGCTCAGGAGGGGTACGTGGCTCTCAGAGGAGCTCCCCAAAGACATTTTCAGTTAGTCTTGGCCAATACTCAGCAGGTTGAAATTAGATTCTGATGTCGACACTGGACCACAGAGACAGAGAAACGTGACAGACTGGCCCTGCTGCACAGCAGGAGATGATCTGCATTGCTACCCCCACGCAGGGAGGACAAACCTCCTATCGTGGCACAAACAGAGCCTTCAGGTCTGTCCCAGCCTGAACATCTCCCACCTGAACCCCATCAGGTTTTGCAAGAGCTTAACTGTAGCCCACAGAACTCCCTTGTCCCATTGTCAGGTGAATAGCTCTGCTGGCAGAAAGGTGACAGGATCCCCCAGACAGACTCTTTGCCTGTTTGACCCATCTGCTCCCCTGTATTCCAGCTGCATCCACAGGAAGAATCTCCCTGGGAAGCAGGTGGCCAGTTTGCCTTGGCTTAGGAGCTCTCCCCTCCCCTCCACAAATCTTCTCAGCCCTGTTGATGTCAACACCTCCACCCACCTACCCAAACACTGAGGGCTGCATGTTATTGCTGCTTACAATCACCTCAAACAGCTCTCCAAAGCACCTGCCTGGCCAGTGTGACCTTGTCTTCCACACTGACTCAAGATGGAGTGGGAAGAACCCCAAATCCAGCCCTCACTGCAGGAGCAACACATAGCTCTTACCCCAGTCACAGTGAGGGGGGGTCATGCAGTCAGGTGGAATGAGCTCCTCAGGGCTTAATGTCTGAAATCCTACAAGGAAGAACAGATCCCCATCAGATCTCCTGTCATACCCTCACAGCTGATCATGACCGTGAGATGAAGAGCCTCTTGCAGTCCAAGTGTTGTTCTACACTCAAGGACAAAGGATAAGCAGCTCCAGATGCCAGCTCTCATTAACCAAACATCAGTACAGCAGCGAGGCTGACACATCACTGGCTTGTTTGTGTCTGTGATGTGCCTCACCATTTCCAAGGCAGGGAAAGAACAGGAGAGCGTGGCCTGGGATGGGAACTTCCCCACCTACAGCACAGAGCACACCTGAGCAGACACAGGTGCCCTCCCGAGGTGAACCACCACAATGAACCCTCCACACATCCCCAGGTGACATCCAACACTCTCTTCTGCCAGGTGGCAGAGCCAAAGCCACAGAGGGGCCTCAGCATCAGGAGCAGGAAAGGTTTTAGCAGGGTGGTGTCCTGTGTACCTACACATTGCTGCCATGCTCCCACCTCGGACACACTGCCACATCTCTGGGCTTACAACAAGCCTGTCCCACTCTGCATTAGCCCACATAACACAGATGGATCCAGTCAAATCAAGCCCAGACTCACCCACTCCATTCCCTCATTTTCACACAGGAGATGTGAGCAAGAAAAGCCCAACCAAAAACTGGAGAACATTCACATCCTTCAGAAGCAACAGCCCCTGAGCAGGCTCCCCCTCAGCCTCCCTGCACCACAGGAGCTTACAGATCACCACCATCTGCTCAACACCCAGCTAAGGGGCCAGCAGACACTGATTCCAGCCTGGTGCTGCACTGGGGTGTGGAGGCTCTCCTGTTCCAGGGAGGCAGGTGGGTGGGAATGCTCGGGAACACACGCTGTGGCCCAGCTCCCTTCCCACAGCAGACAGGCTCAGCAAGCAAAGGCAGTGGGTTTGCAGTCTGACACTCGAGCCAGCCCAAGGCTGCCATGCTCAAGCACCAGGGCTGAAGTCAGACCTTGTCCAAAAATCCCTCTACAGCTTGCTAAGGAGCTTTCCAGCACAGGAGGCCTCCCAATTAAGCACTGACATCCCAAACTGGCACGGTCACAGGCAGCCTGTGCCTAGAGAGGAGGGACAGTCCCTGGAGGGATTGCTCTGAGGGGCTCCAGTCCTTCAGCCCCACCAAGCCCTCTCCAGCCACATTCCCTGACCATCACACACCCTGGGGTTGCCCTTCCAGCCCCAAGCAACAGAAAGCAGCATTTTAAGCTGAAAAGTTTGAAGGAATTTCACTCTCCCCTTCCCTCTACACTCCCCAAAGTTCCCAGTGTCCCTTCACCAGGCACACCAAGTCACCACACTTAGGACAAACCTTGGAGCAGTTCAGGGGGCAGAGATTTCTTATGGAGCATCTTTTCCAACCTGCTCCAGACACATGAGCTCCCCTCACCTCATTGGGGAAAAATGGGGTGGACAATAGCTCTGAGCTATTGCCCCACAGCTGACAGTGTAGCTGGACACAGGGACTGCATATCCCACCTCCTGGAGTGTGGGGATGCTGGGGGCAGCAGGTCCAGGACAGCCACAGAGCCCCCCAGTTTCATCCCCAGAGCAGGAAAGACTGGCAGCTACAGGGCCAGTTTATCTGGGACGTTTCAGAGGTGCCTGGTTCAACAGATCAAACCATCTCACTGCTAACCAGGTTTTGGAACACTGAACTGTAAAATCAACCTCTCCATGAGCATGCCATGGGCAGAGGAGATACTGGGGACTTGCTTGGCTCTCTCTTGTACAGGCTCCCGCCCACAAGCAGGAGGAGAGACAGGGATGGCACAGCTCAGGCACGCGGCTCCAGGGGCAGCTGGAACCTAAAACACAGTCAGGACAGGCCTGGCAAAACCACAGCTGCTGCAATGGAGCCACCTGAGCACAGAACTTGTCAGCCTGCCTGTCAGGAAGGAAAATGCACAGTCTGAGCCTTCCCAAGGAAATCTTGGAACTGCCAAGCTGCAGACAGAGGAAATAAGAGTAATTTCTGCATCAGAATAGGCCAGTTCCAGTTATTAGAAACCCCTTAAAAATGCCTCTGGAATCCAGTGCTACCAGTGTCCCCAGTCACCTCCTTCCTGCTCTCTGTTTACCCAGGGTGATTTGAATAAATACAGGAAAAAAACAAAGTCCAAAAACTGTGAGGGGAATGGAAGGGGGAGGCAAAGAGAAGAAATGAACGATGAAGCCATGCAGAAGGCAAGAGCCCTTCACTCCCACAGTCCCTCAGGGATTCAGGGAAGCGGGCAGCTCTGCATCCAGCCAGACACATCTTCAGCAACGCGCTGCAGCACGCGCCAAATGCTGGAAATAAAAGGAGACAGCTCAGCCATATCCATCTCTGCACAAAGTAAAAATAGAGATGCCAGGAGCTGGGCACGTCTGCCTTCTTCCAAGGTGATTTAAGGAGAGCAGCCATGGATTTCAAACTGCTTTTTCTCCTGACCCAGTGAGTTGCCCTCCTCAGAGGAGCTGGCGTGGCACCTTGGGCATGAGGAAAGCACAGCACACGCATCCCCTCCTCTGCCAGGGGCAGGTTGTGTGTGCACATCCCTGCTTCCAAAATCCAGCCACATGCTGAGCAAGCAGAGGCTCAATGGTCACCCTGCACTCAGCCCCAGCCCCAAGCGAACACCTCTGACTTCATGTCCTACCAGTGTCACACACCTGCCACAACAGGTATGGGCAGAGGGGGAGGGAAGAGGCCGCTGTATCTTGGTCAGTTTGGGTTTTCTAGGCTGGGCAGGGGAAGCAGCAAAACCAGTTCATAGAATCACTGAATACCCTGAGCTGGAAGGGACTCACAAGGATCCTCCAGCCCAGCCCCTGTCCCTGCACAGAGCCCTCAATAACCCCAGCCTGGGCACCCCTGGCAGCGCTGTCCAAAGGCTCCTGGAGCTCTGGCAGCCTCGGGGCCGTGCCCATTCCCTGGGGAGCCTGGGCAGTGCCAGCACCCTCTGGGGGAAGAACCTTGCCCTGAGCTCCAGCCTGAGGCTGCCCCTGACACAGCTGAAGGTGGTGGCTGTTGCAGTTGGCAGCAGCTTAGGCAGGACTGACAGAGCCTCCCGTCATTCCCTTTCTCCACAAGGACGGATGAAGAGCTGGCAAACCGAGCTCTGACATGGCACTTACAAACAGCCCTGGGATTCTGCCAGCTGAAGCTTACCCGGTCACCACGTGGCCTCAGCCATGTCTGCTGGGCCCAGGGGCTCCAGCTGTCCCTGCTGCAGGGAAGGAGGGGCCCAGCCCTGCTCACGTGGGATGAGCTGGATGGCAGAGCCACTGTGTGCCTGCAGTGACCCCACACAGCACAAGGGACCGGGGCATGCTTTAGTGACTTAATCAGAGGGCACCCAGGGACTGAGATACCCTTTGGAAAACTCGTGCATGCCTGGATGCAGCTACCAAGGGGGCAGAGGAGGAGAAAGTGCTGTGGGAGTTGTGGGAGTCAAGTGAGTCTGCATCAGAGAAGTCTTCATTTCATGGAAACCAGCCACGGGAAGCCAGGGCCCCTTTCCCTCACCCCTCTCCATCAAAGCCATGGCAAACAGTGATCACCACATTTTATCTCATTCTCTCAAGGGGCCAGGGACTCTCCAGAGCTGCACGGACTTGGAGCATCCATGAGCTGGGAACGAGTCATTTTCCATGCCAGGGGCCAGAAGTAGCCTTGGGAGAAGGGGGTGAAGGGTCCCCCTGAGCCCCAACCCCTCCCTAAAGCATGGTAGTGGGGACGTGTTTTTGACAGAAGGATGGGCTGTCACAGGATGGGCAGCAGGAGTTCACTTCAACACAGAGCACCACCTTGGAGTGACACCTCTGGGTTCAGCAAAGATCACAAGCTGGGTAAACCCTGAGATCCTCCAGCCTTACATCTGTGTGAAGATAAGGGGTTTGAGGATCCCCACGCTGCCAGCAAAGCAGGACCAGATAGCACTGGGAAAATGGAAAGCCTGGGAGAGAGCAAGACCCACAGGCAGAGCAGGTTACTCCCAGTTTGTAGAGACTGGGTAATTCCTAGAAAAGTTCCATGAAAAGTGGACACCAAGAGGGGCAGGATGAGGTTTTTCTACTGATGGTCTTTACACAGAAACACACCCATACAGCTTCAGACAGAAAGGACTGAGCAGGAAGGCTGGAAACTCACGAGATACACAACTCCCTTGAGTATGAATATATTGAGACACTACTAATTAAACCAACAGCTCCTAATTAAATCTCAGCTGCCCCCATCCTTCTGGGTCCATCCTGTCAGTTCTTGAGACACAAATAGTCTTGAGCATTTCACAAGCCAGTGAGGCAAGAGCAGAGCTTACAACAAGTGCTGGAGGCAGCAGCGGGTTTGGCACAAGGTTAAGGATTGTCTGGGGAGGTTTTTATCTTCTTCCTTCACAAGAGCCCAGCACAGAGACAGAAGAGGGATCTGGCCTCTAACGTGGAAGGAGAGGAATTGTCTAGAAGAGTCGTCTATGCTTTCCATCTCGACTCAAATCCGAGCCTGTAGCCGGGCCCTGGGAGGTGTTTTGTCTAGAGCTGACACATGGAGCAGCATCTCCCACAGCACCAGCAGCCTCCAGCTCCTGGAGGGCTCAGCTGCTGCTCCCCATGACCCAGGGGTTCATCCCACCTCCCACAGCCTGCCAGCCATCACAGGCTCACACCAGCAGAGCTCTGCTCGGAGCTGCAGACAGGCTCCCGGTGCAGTTCTGAGTGCTTGCTGTGTCCGAGCCCTCCTGACCCCGTGCTGCTGCCTGTGGCAATGCTCCTGCCACACACGAGCC
This sequence comes from Cettia cetti, assembly GCA_013401135.1. Lineage (NCBI taxonomy): Eukaryota > Metazoa > Chordata > Aves > Passeriformes > Sylviidae > Cettia > Cettia cetti. Next base: position 55,216 of record VZUI01044408.1, on the reverse strand, counting down.
CAGCTGCAGCCCCGCTGCAGTGGCACAAACTTCAGCATCTTTTAGGAGCAAGAGCAAGCAATGGCTCTGCTGCTCAGCCATTCCTTCTCCAGGCTGGCACTTGCCCTTTGCACCTTGCAAGGGGATGGACCAGCCAAACCCCTTGCAGCAATGCAAGGGACAGTCCCTCCCTCCCTGACCTTTCAGTGTGCTGATTTCCAGGGCAGCAGAGCCAGCCCTGCAAATCCAAGCTCAGCAAATGCCATCCCAAGAGCCAGCAGTGCCTGTGGCCTGGCTGTGGCAACAGGGTTGTACATGTCCACTGCCAGGCTGAGGCAGGAGGACCCACCTGGATGTCCCACCCGACCTGCAGGAAGCCCAGACCCTCCAAAAGCAGCCCCACACTGTAGGAAGGCTGAGGCAGCTCCTCAAGACAGCCTGGAAAAACTCCACCTGTAGCAACCCCAGGGGAGTGACAGCTCTGCCACAGGGACAGAGTGACCCACAGTCATTATTTCAGCTATGCATGAATTATTTTAGCCAGAGTCCGGCCCAGCACGAGGAGGGGCAGGTAGCAAGGACACACAAGGATGTTCTCATTCCAGCAATGCAGAAGCCTCCAAAGGGAGGCTGGGCAGGTGTGTACCTGCAGAAAAGCAGGAGAACAAATCTTGTCTAAGTACTTTCCCAGGCAGGTCAATTCTTCCCCCTGCTGCAAGCATTTTCTTTCATCAGCAACAGGGAAACCTACATTTTCCAGCTCCTCCCCAAAACCAAGGGTCAACATAAATCCTGAGACAAGAAAGCCAACTCTTGGGCTTCTGTTTAGAACAAACTCCTGCTCAAACTGAAGGCTTTTCTCCCTTGTGGAGCCGACAGGTTTATTTATAGCATCACAGTGTTTTATCAGCATGCTGGCTGCCCTCAGAGGCAGGGGGTCATCTTGAACATCTGGAATTAAATCCTCAGCTGAGTACACTTAACAAGCCTGGCTCTGCACATGTCGGGCTGCAGGGGGAAAACTCACCCGAGAACAAGGCCACACAGGCTGTGGGAGGGGGACAAACACGTGCCACAAAGTCTGTGCCTTGGATCTGCCAGAGGCAGCTCCTTAGCAACAGGCATGAAACACCACAGCACCTGCCCTCAGGGCCTGAGCGAGGGGCTTCAGCCCATCCAGGCCCTCTCCCCAATCCCCACCATGCTACTGCTGCTACAAACACCTCACTGCTCCCCAGACCTCCTCCAGGAGGGGATGCTGGGGTAATCCTTTCTCCAAAACTGCCTCTTGCAAAATCAGGACAAGTTTGGGACCTTTTTTTTAAGCTTCAGATTGATGTAGGCCCCAGTGCTGAGTCACACAGACTGGGAAGAGGTGGGGAGAAGTGGCTCTCTGCTTGAGAGCCCACAGTGGCAGAGGTGGTTGTACCATAACAGCCAGGCAGAGCAGAGTCTGGACATGTCCTGGCAGTGCCTTCAGAGCAGTTTTGGGAACTTTTATCCCATCCTAAGCAGGTGGCATAGTCCAGCAGAGCTGCTCCACACAGTGCCTGCTGCCACACACAGGGCAGAGGTCAGTGATGTCATTCCCTGAGTACTCCTGCAAGGAGAGTAACTGTGCCCCACCCCAGCGTGCTGAGGGCCCATCCTCTTCCTCCCAGGCCAGGCTGGCAGACACAGGCACCCCTGAGTGCTGGGAACAGCCAGATCAAACAGCAGCAAGAAACTATTTGGCAGAGAGAGGCAGATCTCACAGCTCCCCAGGAATATCTCCATGCCAGCCACCCACCTGAGCCACACTGCAGCACTCACAGCCTCCTCCTCTCCCAGCATCCATCCCTCCAAGTATTGCAGAGGAGCAGAAGGCTGGAGGAGAGATGGAAGCAACATTTCATGTGGAGCTTCAACTGCTCCAGAGTGTGAAGCCAACTTTAATCTCAAAAAATATCTTTCCTTTCTGCTACGCTGGACAGAAATTCAAGAGTGGGAAACTGTGACCTGTTAGAAGGCTGCAGTGCCCACCCTCCTCCTAGAACTGCATTTGAGGTTGACTTCTGTTCATGCCATCCATGAGGAAGCAGCCCCTGTTGCTCTCAGGTGGAATGGACTGGGATGGGACCAAGCTCCAGGCAGGGCCTGCAGCTGCCAGCCTGGCACAGGAACATCTCATATTTAGGATCTCAGCAGGGTCCAGGAAAGTTTTACTCGTGATCCCCCACACAAGACAGATTTATGTTAATAATTTTAATGTAGATTTTATTTACTCCATCTTTCTTGGAGCACCTGGGTAATAAGCTGGATTTTGTGAATTTAAGCAAGCCATGCTTTTCAAAGCAAAACGAGGCTGTACATACATAAGCAGTCAGGGCATCTTAATCTTCAGCACTTGGCTTCTAGAGCAGCCCTGTGGGAAGGGAATGCAAGTCCCAGATGCCCAACATGCAGCCAGACAAGTGGAACAGAATCAGCAGCTCACCCTGGCTCCCAGGAATGCTGATGGATGCCAGGACCTGCCAGCACTCAGCACTTCAGCCAGCCAGGGACCACAGCCACCCTTTCTCAAGCTGAGCAGTGCTAAAACAGAAGTGAGGAATCTTTTTCTTTATAGCTTGCCCAAAGTGAAATAGGTTTCCACCCAGCACTTAGCACTACTTTAGGCCAGAGGAGTTAAGATATTCTGGTACAATTGACTTGGCTGTCTAAAAAAGGAAGAACTGGGCAAGAAACTCCACCACAACCTACCACAGAGCACTGCAGGTCCCAGGGGGATGTGCTGGATGGTGCTGTAAGAAAACGCCCCTTTAAGCTCATTAACAAGCTCACTTGTTCTTTCCCAGCAAGTGCAAAGCCTGGCACTTTTTCCCACCTCGCTGGCAGAACGAGCTGCGATTCCCATGGAAAGGGAGAAGCAGGGAGGCTGAGCTCTCTGATGTCCTGGGAACACTCCTCTGTCCTGGGAACACACCTCTGTGTGCGACCACCACCAGCCCTGCTCCATTTTTCCCACACCTGGAGCAGGTTTGACGAGCTCTTTCCCCAGACAGCCCCTCTGCCCCCGCCGCAGGAGCATCACCCTCCACGCTGGGTGCAAAAGCCACTGCAGAAGATAAACAGCCCACTGATCAGGTTTCCCTACTCACCACAAAGAGGTTTATTCACCAGAGCCTACTCCCTTTTCAGACTCTTTCTAAATAAATGCTTCAAAGACTTCTGGAAATTCATGCTTAACAGGCTTACTGTAATACCAGAGCAGCAGGGCTTCTGTGGGCCAGGCTCTGCTGTGGGACTGAGTCACGCTCATTTTCTTCTGAGACTCTCAGATAGCCTTTTCTAAGAGGTAAGGCTACAAGTCCTGTTGGCTGGTGGTCAGTTTGGCAGACCCTCACTGCCACCCACGACACAGCCAGACACAGCTCTCCTGGCCTCAGCAAGAGACAGCCCTGCAGATGTGAAGGTCAGGAGAGATGAGAGTTCTCCATCCCCTCCTGGGGCTCAAGGAATGCTTCTGGACACAAATCCCCCAGCATCCAGTCTCCAAACGAGGAGCACAAGCAAAGTCAGCCCAACACCTGGTGGGACAGGAGATCTGTCACAGGCTGGACACCCCTGGGGCTGCAAGGACTCAGCACAGACCACATTGTCCCAAGCTGGTGTCCTGAGCGAGCCTCTCCCTCCATGGCAGGAGAAGGACTAAAGGAGCACACTCAGGACTGCTCAGCCAGCCTGGGATCAGGAGTTTTGGTGTGAAGGACTGGAACCCACTTACAGGGAGGGGAGGCAGGAGCAAGGAATCAGGAAACCACATGAACCACACCAGGGTCCGTCCTTCTACCACCCCAGGCACTGGACTTGCAACTCAGCACACAGAACTGCTGAGACACCTCCAAATGATTTAGTACTGCTGCAGCTCCCAAGCAGGAGCCTGGAGACAGCTCCCCTCCTCCTAGCAGGGGAGGTTTCAAGGGCTTTTTCCTGAAGAACCTTATTTACAAGCAGTAAAGTGAGCCTGCATTTAGTGCCTCCTCATTCTGGCCGGGTACCAGCACAGAGAGGTTCTTGTTGGGGAGGCAGGAAGGCACAGCATGGGATGAGATCCCAGCCTCACCTGCTCCCTCATGAAAATCCCAGCACAGGATGGGAGATCCCAGCCTCACCTGCTCCCTCACGAAGACTCCCCCAGTCACATTGAGTTCTTGTGCACTGATTTTGCACATCTCAGTTGTCAAGAAACCTCCCAACCCCAGCATCTTCTGAGAAAACAGCCAGAATCCACTTCACTAAGCATAAGAGCTGCTCCTATGATTTTCTTTGATGCCATTCAACACAAGCAGCTGGATTCACTATTTATAGCAAGATCATCAGTTTGGAAAGATGACTTATGTTCTTGTTATCACCAGAGCACCAGATACATAACAAATCCTCGCTGTGCTGGGAGTGCTACAAGTTGGTAAGACAGTCCTCATAGTCAGGCTGGGCTCCTCAGAAATCCAAGCAGACAGAAAAGGAACATCTGGGACCTGAGCTGAACCTCTGGCCCTGACATTCAGAGCCCTGCTGATACTCCCCATGGAGAAGGTTCCAATTTCTACCCATACAGTGAGCATTCCTCCCTAGAGTTGTTGCCTTCCAAGCCAGTTTTATCCCACTCATTGCAGGGAACATTTGGGATTCAGGAGGGTGTGTTTGGGAGGGATGAACAGTGAATTGCTGCAGCATTGTTACCTCTGGTCTGAGCTGTCTGAGCCAGAACAACTGTCAGAGAGCAGAGTGCCGTCAGCAAGAACAAAGGGGTGGAAGTCATAAGCATTAGTGCTCCAGAAATGATTCATGCTTCTTGGAAACAGCTTTTGCTACGGATATCTGACAAACTCCGGTTTTTAATGAAGATTAAGGTGCTCAGAGATTGGGGTGTTTTTATCTAGGTCTCTAAATTATTCCAGGTTGGCACTATCTTGCCACCCTCATTTGGTCAAGTGAGTCAAAAGCAGCTCTACTTACCTTAGGACACCCCATATCCTCCCCACTGCCATCATCCAGCACCTCAAGATCCCAATACACCTGTGAGAATTTACTCAAGCCATGCAATTCAAACCCATGGCAGCGGCCACCCCTCTGCACAGAGCAACACCCAGCCACAGGTGCCCACGCTGTGGTAAAAGGCCTCCACCCACAAACATAGGGACAGCAAAGCACCTCACTCCCAGCTGACCTGTGCACCCCATCACCTGCTTTTAATTTGCCATCAGAGAGAGTGGGGAATGGGGATTTGCTATTTAAAATGCATCACAAGCAGACAGAAGCCTGAATGCCTTTGTGGTATGGATCCATTGCACCTCTGCTTCAGATCCTGAACGCAGCTCAGTGACTCCGAGAGCATGAAGGCACAGCTGTGCACAAGGCAAAAAATACATTGTCTGGCAACAGTCTGGTCCTTTGCTCATTTTCTCCTCGCCTAAACACTTTGCATTTTTCCACGAGAGACTTGAAGAGTGACAGATTTTAAGAGCAGCACAAAGAGGCAATTAACTTCCACAGCAATTCCTGTTGCCAGACTCCAGAGGTCACAGCAGTAGCCTAAAGGCTGTACATTGGATATCTCAGCGATCAGCCCTCAAGAAAAGAGGCACCAAAGCAAAGCCCAGCCCCTGACATGTTTGCCAGGCCATTTCAGGAGTAGCTGCCCTGAGCAGGAGAAGAAAAGATCTTCCCCAATGCCTGGCAGAGCACCTTTCTCTATGCTTTGGCACAGGTCAGGTCTGCAGCAGCCCTGCAGCACAACCCAACCCCTCCACTCCCTTCTTCTCTTGGAAGGGCCTCAGCATTCCTTCTCTGGATAGCAGAGATGATCCATTTGTCCATCCTCCTCTTACTGGCCATGAGAGCCTCTAGCAAGACTTCACCAAGTCAAGTGACAGCTCTGTGTCTTCTACACACCTACTTCTTCCCTAGGGATGACTTAGAGCACAAAATATTCCGCAACACGCTCCAAGTGGAGCATGCCCATCCTTGCACCCCCCTGGCTGCTCCTCCTCTCCCAGCACAGCCAGGGATAGGGAGCTGCCTCAGGATGAGAGGGATAGAAACCCACAGGCTTCTTCCTCCCAGCCAGGGAGCCTCCCTGCTGCCTACCTGACTCCAGCCCTGAAAGATAAGCAAAACCTCTGACAGCTCTGCGCTGCTCCAGGGAAGGGATAAGCACTCACACCCAGTTTGTCACACTTGGAAGCAAATCAGACAGACAGAACTCCACTCCACTTGTCCTCCCATTTTGTTAAACAAGGCATGGGAGGCCGTGGCACGTCTCCTCACCAAGGAGGAGCAAACAGTTCTTCAGCTGAGCACTGGTGGTGCACGGGCAGGGGGAGCGGCAGAGAGCAGCTCGCTGCAGAGACACAAACCCATCTCGTGATTAGTTATTGACTCCAGAGGAGCTGGAGCTCTAGCAGCAAGCCAGCCAGGAAAGCAAAAATCCCTCTTTTGTTCCCCAGCCTCAGACAGACTTGGCCACACAGCTCCCTGCTGTCTCGCTTCACACAGTGAGAAAAGAAAGTTAATCCAGCTCCCCTACAGCAGGAGCCATCCAGCCTGTGGGAGTGATGCTGCAGAGCCATCCATGAGCATTCCAGTGCAGCAGTGCCAGCCTGGCCTCATCCTGGCACCCACCATTGCTGGTGGATACCAGACAGCTTGAGGACCTCATGGGACACTGCCAGCATCACCAGGGACAGTGATGGTGCTGCTCCTGCCCTCCTAACCCCCAGGTCTTGCTCAGCTGTGCAGGCACCATGCTCCCTCCCCACACTGCACCAGTGGTGAGCAGGTGACCCTCGCTGCCAGCACAGGGATTTCCAACCCTCCTTTTATAGACAAAATTCTGACTCAAGAGAGACCCAGACCACTATGCAGGGACTGAATCCACCTTTTCCCAGCACTTTCCCAAGCCACGGCCTTCCTGCAGGAACAATGTTTTCCACTGTATACCACAGGTCAAGTGGTAGGAGAATCATGGCCAACAGAGTCCTTTGGTGTCATCCCTTCCCCTCAGGAAGGGCACAGGTTACACACACACGTCAGAACCACAAAACCTAAACTTCTCCCTACTGCCCTTCTAGGGAACAGAAGTTACCTTCTAGTTTGGACACATGACCCAGGATTTCAGATCCCTGCTCTTCATCCCCCTTCACCACCAGCTTTCCCTGTTCTCCATATAAGAATTGAGAATATTTACTACATTTAACATCAGAGAAGAAAATTATTCACGGGCTCCTCGCTCTGCAGAAATGGGAATTATGTATCTATATTTCTAGAGCATGAACGAACACGGGTACTTGTGTCTGGAGCTTTGTAGTTCAAGGGAGTGATTTTAAAGTCAAGTCATTCCTGCATAAACCTGGACAGGCAAATAACAGAGTAGAGAATAGCAAAGTGCTGAAATCTGTTCCGGAAAGCACTTGCTGTTTCTTTACTCTTGGCGACCTGGCAGAGAGGGCTGTTATTTTAACATTATGCTTGTTGAAGCCTGGCTGAACTGCAGGCAGGACCAAAATAATCCACATGGCCCCTGGAAGCCACGGAGTTGAGAGGAAAGTGCTCCAGCATCTCCAGGCAGCACAAGCCTTTGTTCCCACACGCTCCTGCCGGCAACCAGGACTGCCTGCCCTGCTACAAACGAACTGGCTTCCCTCCTCCTTCCCCACAAATTAACTCCATCTCCAGCTGTCCCTGCGCAAGCTTCCTGTAAGATTAATTATTCTTTGTACACACACACACGTTTGATGATTTACCCAGCAAACCAGGCACAATGGAATTCTTCATTTCCATCAGCGCTCTCCCCTGAGGCTTGGAAGTTTTCTGGGCAGGTCCTTCACCCTGGCACAGGCACAGGAAGAAGTGTGGCTCCTCAGAAGGTCCACGTGGGTCACCAAGGACCAGTCGGTATTTGTGATGCTGTTGCAAGGTCAGCTGAAGATGATGCGCTCCTGAACAGCACTCATTGCCAGTCAGCAGGGCTGGCACTGACGCCACTCTAAGTGGGAACATTTGTGATCCCAAAAGGTGCGGCCCCAGCTGTTGTTGGGGGTTAGCTTTGTTTCTTTTTTACTTACAGAATTTTTTCCCATAAGTTGCTAGGAAACTAACTACTGGGTACTTAGAGGTACTCAAGCAGAACAAAGGGGCCAAAGGAGAGGAGTTGGCTACACTTCTTTGAGTCTCTGGGAGTTTCTGTTACAGGGGGGAGATTTGGGACAGGTGAAGGACAGAGCTGGGAGCAGCTTCTGGCTCTTGCTCTCGGCATCAGAGGGAGGACTGCCAGGCTGTTGCTTGCTGCGGGAGGAGTCCACTGTCCCCACCAAGTCCGGTCCGGGGAAATCTACCACCATCTGCTCGTGTGCCCAGGAATTCTGAGCTCACCTCACTCCTCCTGCCCTGCTGGAGCTGGGCCGGCTCTGTCCCCTGCCATCGGCACTGCTTTGAGGCTTTTTGCTACTCTGTGGCCCTGCGCTGCCCTGCCGGGACATCCCTGCCCTGGCGGCTACCACCTGCACAGCTTCTGATATATCCCATCCACCAGCCCGGGATTTTCCACCATTCAAGCTTGGTGCTCTCAGAGTCCTGCAGGGACACCAAGATCGGACTGCCCCAGGCTGTGTAAAGCAAAGCCCCTCGAGGTTCCTGGTTCTGTTTATTGTTAATGCTGCCGTTGTTGTTGTTTGTTTGCCTTGTTATACATACTAGTAAAGAACTATTATTCCTATCCTCATGTCTTTGCCTGAGAGCCCACTTAATTTTCAAAACTGTAATTATTTGGGAGGGAGGGGGTTTGAATTCTCCATTCCAAGGGAGGTCCTGCCCTCCCTAGCAGACACCTCTTTCAAACTAAGACGTGATCCCAAAAGGTGTGTCCCCAGCTACGCTGTCCCATGACCCAGTATTTCTCCCGTGTCTGGCACGGCACGACAAGCTCTGTTTGTTTGCACCATCACCTTTCAGAAGGCGTGATTTTCACGAGCCAGAAGTTACCGTGTGAGGAGTCACCTACAGGCTGGCTCCGGCTGTGATCTCACACACCACAGCACCCACACGTCACCGCCCCGGACTCGCCTGGATCGGGAAGTGGAAAGCACCAAATCGTGGTGCTGTGGGCCACACCTGCCAGGGTGAGGGTTTGTGTCTTCTCCTGGACGCAATTTATTAGCCCGGAAAGTCACAGTTGGCCGCAGAAGGTGTAGAGGGGTATGTACAATGTAAGATGAGTTGATGCCACCCAGCTCTCCCCACAGCCCAGCAGGAAGCCAGAGCATGTCAGGCTGTCTGATCCCTCCAGAGCTGAGCCCACAGAGCTCAACAGGGCTCACAAGTCCTTTTAAGACCTCTTTCAGCAGGTAGTCACTGTTCTTACACCTAAAGGATGTTTCAGCAGCTGCATGAGCCTCTTCCTCTGAGGGTGAGGCATTTCCTTCATCCAGAAGGAAGGAGAGGGAGCCCAAGAGATCAAGTGTGGAGGGTTTAAGCACCAGAGACAGTAAGATACACAGCAGGAGGGAGAACACACAGCAAAGAGTCACCTTGTGCTTGGCAGAAGTTGGTGCTTGGCAGAAGTTGGTTTCACATCCAAATGTGACTTAACTGGGTGAGTTCTGACAGCAGTAATGCAAAGTTTCTACCCCCCAGCTCATGAAGGAAACACAGGAAACACAGCCTAAAAGAGCTGTTTAGGTGACCTCAGCACAGCAGAAGCATCAACCACATGGAGCCCACCTCAGATTTTGGCTCAGTGCTTCTGCCAGCTTTCCTACAGCTCAGCTGCCCCAGCTCTTACCAAAAATCCCTGCACCAGCCCCAACCACCAGATCCCACAGCAAAATCCCTCCTGAGTTCAGGACTTGTACTTAACACCAGACCCTGATCCTCAGAATCAAAGCAATAAGGAAGCAGAAAAAAGGTCTAGCACAAAGAGACACCTTCCTCCTTCCCTACAACAACACCGGGCAGCAAAAGACAGCCGGTGTAGAGCAGAACCTGGCAGGTCCTTTCTAAATGGGAGTTGTAGAGGCAGCAGCAAGCTGTAGCTTTGGCCAGCTGGCAGCACAAGGGGCCAGCACACCAAACCCTCCAAGGCCAAACTCTTGTCCCTCCCAAGCACGCCCCTTCAGGAATGGATGGAAGTCGACAGGATGGGCCGAGGAGGGAAGTCAGCCAGACTTCATTAAGAACATCTTTGCTGGAAGGAGTGCATCTGGGAGTACTCTCCAAGCAGATAAAGGCTGGATCTGCAACTGTTTTGCTCTGACAGGAGTTAAACAGGCTACAAGTTTACACTTGTCCTAGACACTTTTTTCCACAAGAAGCTTCCAAAAACTATTGCAGACAATCGGGAGAGGTGCTCGCAAAAGCGAGGCTCACGCAAGCAAGCATAGGCACCATCATCCAAGCTGACAGCTCTTGAACAGAGACTTCACATTTTACATTACTTAGTCTTTTTTTCCCCCTCCAATAATTTGTTACAAAGGAAGCAGCATGCATATACGAGAAGCAAGCAAGACCTCAGGGAAAACAGCAAATCGGTTCACATTTCCACAGCGCTGAGCACAAAGCTGACTTGCAAATGCGAATGACTTCTCTAAGGCGGGGGAGGAAGCTCCCAGTTTGGATGATCCGAGCCCAGCAGCCCATTTCCCTGCAGTCCAGCCCCATCCCTCTTGCCCGAGAGACTGCACCAGCCACGAGCACGGCCTGAGCATCGCGTGGACCAAATACAACCCCAAAGGCCAACACCTCCCGCTCCCGACCACTGCTGCCCAGCGGGCACTCTGCCCTGGCACACGCAGGACCTCGTACACACCCCGGACATCTCCCACACTACTAGAGCCACAACTCAAACGCCCGAGTTCATTCGAGATGTTACAGCACGGCTGCTCGCTGCGGACGGTGCCTACGAGGTGGTGGATAGGTACCGCTCCTGCCGGGACACGGCATCGCCCACCTCCTCCCTCCTGTCGAGGCAGGGCTGCTGCCACCGGGACACGGCATCGCCCACCTCCTCCCATCGCCCTGCCCTAACACATTCGGGCTCCGTCCAACCCAGGAGCACCAGGATCGGGGTTTGCGGGCCACGCCAGGGCGATGCCGACAGCCCCGGGGAGCCGCACGACTCCGGAAAAGCAAAACGAGGCGAGCGAGCTCCTCCAGCAGCTCCCGCTGCCACCCTGGGCACCCGCCAGCTCCGGAGGATGCCGTGGCACAGCCCCGCGCTGGGTTGTTTTGGGAAGGGGGCTGGGAGGATGTTTGCTTATTTATGGGATGGGAGCAAAAAGTAAGAGGAGGAAGCGGAGGAGGAAATAATCCAGCAGGTTGCTCCCATCAGCCCCTCCCGGCCGCCGCATGGCAGCGGGGGCAGCAGCGATGGGGCAGCCCCGGAGCCGCCGGCGCCCAGAGCCGGGGAAGGGGACCCGGCCGCTCCCCGGCACCATCCCCACGGTGCCCCGCGGGGCAGGGCAGCCCGTGAAGCCCTCCCCGGGATACCCGCCCCTCCGTGCGGCCCCGCGGGCTGCGGGCACGGCAGGGCACGGCAAGGCCGCGGGCTCACCTCGGTACTGCAGCGAGCCCGAGAGCCGCACGGTGACGGTGCCGGCCAGCGGCTCGCCGGGGCTGTAGACGACGCGGCTGTCGCCCAGGCGGATCTCGAAGAGCTGCACCTTCCCCATGGCCGCGCCGGCCCGGCCGCTCTCCTCTCCTCTCCTCTCCTCCGCTCCGCTCGCCGGCTCCGCCGGTACCTGCGGCCCGCGCAGTGCCTGCCCCGGCGGGCGGGCCCCGCCCCGCCCCGCCCCGGCCGCGCTGAGGGAGCGGGGCGGGCCCGAGGCGCGGGGCGGCGGCGGCTCCCGGGCCGCGAGCAGGGGGCTGCCGGTGCGTCCCTGAGTGCCGAGGGAAGGGGCCAGTTGTGCCGCCAGGCTGAGGGAAAGGAGCTGGGAGGGAGTGGGGCCGGTCTGTGAGGGAAGGGGTTGCTGATGGATCCCTCACTGCTGTAGGGTCAGGCTATGAAGCAAGGGGAAGCTGATGTATCCCTGACTCCTGTAAGGGAAGGGGCTGCTTGTGGGGCTGAGCTGTGAAGGAAAGGGCAGCTCCAGAGCTTGGGCTGTGCTGGAAGGGAAGGGATTGATGTGGGATCAAGGTGGGAAGGACGAAGCAGACTGTGGGGCTGAGCTGTGAGGGAAGGGGAAGCTGATGGATCCCGGACTGGTGTGAGGGAAGGAGCTGGTTGTGGGGTCGGGCTGTGAGGGAAGGAGCTGGTTGTGGGGTCGGGCTGTGAGGGAAGGAGCTGGTTGTGGGGTCGGGCTGTGAGGGAAGGAGCTGGTTGTGGGGTCGGGCTGTGAGGGAAGGAGCTGGTTGTGGGGTCGGGCTGTGAGGGAAGGAGCTGGTTGTGGGGTCGGGCTGTGAGGGAAGGAGCTGGCTGCCCAGCATGGGGCTATCCCTGCTCCCGCTAATCTCATTTCCTCCCTGTAATTCTCCAGGCCCAGCTATCACCTCTCCCTGCTCCTGTTTTTATAACCTCAGTCGCTTTAAGTGTCCAGTAAGAGGCAAATACAAGGGACCCGGCAGCCACCTGGGGCTGGGGCTGAGGATCAGTGATGACCCCACTCTCTCTGTGGACCAGTGGGTGAAGGTCAGGGTGTCCCAGGAAGCCAGGGATGACCAGCACACTTCATACATTTGCCATGTTTCCCCCTCCTCTCAGCGTGATTGAATAAAAACCATCTGTAAAACCCACACCAAAGGCAGCACTGGGAAAAGGCACCTCCCGGCCGCTGGCAAGCGGGCTGTGTACACAGGCAGAATGAGTAAGTGTAAAAGGAGCTGTTTATCTGCAGAGCAGACCCAGCCCGGACCTGGCTGGACAGACAGACGTCCTCCCACAGCCCCGCAGTGACACCAGCCTGGGTATGTAGGGCTCTGGGGCCCTCCGTGCTGCCTTATGGTGGCTGTGGCAACCTGAAACCCCTCACAGGACACCGAAGGGGTTTCTGTGCTCCGGGCTCACAGGGCTCCTGCTGGGAAGCCTTTCCAGGCCCTCCCTCCTCCGGTGCTTAAGAGCTACCTCTTGTTTCCAGGCTGCGTGTAGTCACAGGCTACAGACGTTCAGTAGTCTTGTGCCAAGGCTTTCTGCAGCTCATCACCTCCCGCAGGGCGTACCCTGGGATCCGTCCATCCGCACACCGCTCTCCTTGTGCTGCCCTTAGCTTTTGTTTTCCCAGGCTAGGCACGCCAATTTGCTCCAGCCTTTTTATTTTGTAAGATGAGCCTGCAGCCTCTTTCATCATCTCTGCAGCCCCTATTTAGCTCTGCCAGCAAAACCAAACAAATTAAGAGGAGGAAGGGGGGCTGAAAACCCCCTGAGCTACAGCAGATTTTACTGAACCCTCTTCCCCCATGGAAAGTGGCCAAAGGCTCATGGTTTGAGGCACAACTGGGGCCACCCCATCTCTGGGGTAGCTCTGTCACCCTTGTCCCAGAGGGACACCACGCATGTGACAGCTCAGGGTGGAAAAACCCTTCACCAAACCTGAGCCCCTCGTGCCGTGCCGCAGCTTCTCCTGACACGGAGATTTATGCACCTTGTTTGCAGAGAAGTTAATTTTGAGCACAGCAAAGTTGCTCGCCCAAGGTCACGGTGCAAAAAGGATTCCTGCACCAGGAGCTGAACAAAAGCACCCAGGCACAGCTACAGCACTGCAATGACTTGTGCTAAGATACACAGGGTCCCTTGTCACGTCGTGGCCAGCAGCAACGCCACAGCACTGATCACAGTGCTGGATCACAGCTGCACTGTGCAGAGCAGCCTGTAAAATGTAACTGGATGGACGTAATTGCAGTGCAGAGAAGAGAAAGCCTTGGGGAGACCCCATTACAGCCGTCCAGTAGCTTAAGGAGGCTTCAAAAATGAAAGGAGAGTGACTTTTCAGATGGGTAGATAGTGACAAGATGAGGGGGAGTGGTTTTAAACTGACAGAGAGCAGGGTTAGACTGGATGTTAGGAAGAAAAATCTTTACTTAGAGGGAGGTGAGGCCCTGGCACAGGGGGCCCAGAGAAGCTGTGGCTGCCCCTGGATCCCTGGCAGTGCCCCAGGCCAGGCTGGATGGGGCTTGGAGCATTCTAGGATAGTGGAAGTTGTCCCTGCCCTTAGCAGGGGATGGGTTTAGATGATCCTTAAATTCCCAAACCAGTCTGTGATTCCATGATTCTATAATTCAATGTATTCAATACCTGCAGTGCCAGGGCACCCATCATTCCCCTGGTGATGCCAGATTCAGGAGGATTTTACTCATTGCAGTTAAAATGTGTATTGACATTCCTGCCTCCCTGCTCACCTGCCCATGCCCTAGAGTCATTCCTCTTATCTGCTTGTGTGAAGTCATTGGAGTTAAAACTCAGAGCAGTTTAAAAAAAAAAAAAAAAAGTAAGCTAATGATCTTTGGTAAATTGCCACTATTTGCTTTCTCATATTTTTGACTATTGTTTTGCTTTAAAAAAAAATTGTTTTGAAGAGTTTTGTTGTGGTGGTGGGAAATCTCACTTCCTCTGCATTCTGTAGGCTCTCCCTTCCTCCTTTCCCCCTTATTAAAAGGGAAATTTAAAAAGAGAGAAGAAAAACAAATGTCAAGACAAGCTTTAGAATTAAATTTTCCTTTCATATGTCACCACATTCCCCTAACATCAAGAACACGAAATTTTCTGACAAAGAACATAGTAGTTATTAAAAGGAAGAAATTATCAATAAACCCCCCTCAGCAGCACCTGAGCCGTGCTTTGCCAGCAGCTCAGAGGAGCTTCAAGCACAGGTGCTGGGCGAGAGCAGCGAGTGGTGTCACATGTGGGCAAAATGTGCCCTCGGAGGGCACACAGGACTCCCTCATTAGGTCACAGACTTTGCTTGTGACTTGAATTTGTTCCCCTCTTGTCTTCCCAGGAGTTTCCAGCTGTGCATGCTGACGCGGGGGAGGCGCAGCCGCACCTGACCGTGCCTCAGTTTCCCCCGCGCTGGGGCTGAGCGGAGTGAGGGAACCGGGACTGCTGCGGGAGAGGAAATGCCTGGGCATCCCTGGGCCGTGACTGATGCCGGGTTCATGATGGGAGCGCGGCTGGGTGAGGCAGCAGCACGCTACCCCGGGGCAGTTTGCATCTCTCGGGGCCATTTCCACCGCCCCGGCGCTCCGGGGTTCGTGGCTGCGGGGGAGAGGGCCGAGCCTGGCAGCTGCTGCCCGGCACCGTGGGGACACCTCTCCTGCTCTCTTGTAACAAGATGAGTCTTTCCGCCCTCAAATTCTCTTGCTTTTGTATTTCCAGCCTCTCCTCTCTCCTTCTGGGGCTGGCGAGGGCGTGACTTGCGTGAGCCCACCATGTCCCGTAAGGGCAGGCACCGGAGTGGCTGCGATGGAGGGGGAAGTAAAGCAGCAGAACTTTGTGGAAGTTGGCCTTTTAGGTTTTTTAAGCTTCCCTTGAACTAAAATACACAGACGTGAACAGCCATGACGTGAGGGCTCCCTGTGCTACCTACACCACTGACAGCGTTCTGTATTCCTGTGTACATAAAATCCATTACCCTGATATATTTATATTGCACTTGGGTTTATTACCTTTCTAAATAATTTCCCTGCTTCACTCAGTGCCTCACCGCTTCTCGGCTGATTTGCTGGCGGGTAAACTACGTCATCTGATACCAACAGCAACAACAATTACTCATTTGTTTCAGGGTGCCACCTTCCCCAGCTCAGGCAGAGGCGGTACCCTTCAGCCACACCTCCCTGCGCACAGTCTCTCTCCTCGCAGGAGGCCACAGCCAAGGGCCCCGGCCCTCCTTTGTGGGTTCATCAACCCTCAAGGGTCGTGTTGGATTTGGATGTCCCACCAGTGGTGTACAATCTCTGGGATCAACATGTGATAGAGTTACAAACATGTTTGGGTTGGGAGGGAACTTAAAAACCATCCCATTCCTCCCCCTGCCATGTGCAAGGACACCTTTCTCCAGGCCATGTTGCTGCAAGACCTTTCCAACCTGGCCTTGGACACTTGCAGAGATGGGGCAGCCACAGCCTCTCTGGGCAACTCTGACACAATATTCCAGAGCTCTGCAGCATCTCCCCACTGCTCCTGGAACCCCACCTCCCTCTTGGTCTCACCAAGCCTCCCAGACACAAGGGCCACCAGAGCCCATCTCCTGGGAGGATGAGGAGAGCAGGAAGCGATCAGAAACCACCCGCAGCACAGAGCCAGGAGGCAGCAGTGCTCGGGGCTCTGCAGGCAGGCCAGGCAGCTGCTCTGGGCTCCATCCCACAGCTGCTTCACCAGCCTGTACCCTGAGACCGTGCCCCAGGCCTCACTCAAAGAACAAGAAAGAGACTGAAGCGTGAGGGGCTCTAACAGCATAACAAATAACATTGGCTTACTCTCACCCTGAGTGCCTGGTTGTGGAGTAACTTGGCTGAGACACCACCAGAGGGACTGCCCTTCACCAGCAAAGAGAAACCCTGCCATGCCCCCGGCAGTTTGCTTCCACTGCTCATGCCCTTTGAGCCAATGTGCACACCTGCCCCTCAGACCAGCTTTGGCAGCTTCAGCCCTTGCTTCTTGTTTTGATGTTAAAGGGTCTTTTGGTGCCACATCCCTTCTATTGTGACAGCGTTAACACATTGGAGTAAAGACACCTCTCTATGTCTGTGGTCAATGGAGCAATTTGAGCTCTCCCAGTCTCTCCCTGCAAAGCATTTTCTCCAGCCCCCATGTTGTTGTGCTGGCTTGTGTCTGTGCAAGCCCACAGGCTGGCATTCGTGTGTTGACTGAAAGGTGTGTGCAGGAGCAGCCTCCCACATACAAACACGAGCACAGACATTGGAGCTCGTCTTTGCTTGCACACAGGCCCTACAGCTCACCTCACTGGGGCCAGATGAGCACCCCTGGGTAACACACAGGCTGCTCCTGACCTGCACTTCTCCCCCATCCATTAACCCTCATCCCTGGGATTCTTAAAGCAGCTCCTCCTAATCTTCCCCTCGAAGCCATGGAGAAAGATGAGGGCGAGGAGAGCGAGTCCCCAGCTGAGGCACGGAGGTCCCGTGGCCCAGCTGGCACCCATCCCCTTCACGTGGGTGCTGTGCTTTGATCACTAATGCCCAGCCAGCACCTGGCAAGCCTCACTAGAAAATCCTTAGAGAGAGGCACGGCATTAATTACTATTATTATAATTCTAATTGCTCTGCCAGGATTTCTGCTCTCCTTTGCTGGAAGAGTTCCCGTTGCTCGGTGTGGGGCTGGGGAGAAAGATTGGATGGTGGGATGCTTGTCCTCCCTTCCCCATGGGGTTCAGCATCTGTGGGGATGGCAGTTTGTTTGCACAACTTACAGGGCGTCGGAATAGGAGAATTCACTCACTCGACCTCAGTGATCCCAGCGGGACTTTGCCTGAGAAAAAATTGAAACTACGGGCTGGACTCTCATACTCCAGCACCACTCAGGATTTTTCATTTCTGCCTCACTGCAAAATGACATTTCATAGGCTCATGGAATATCCTGAATTGGAAGGAAACCATAAGGACTATCAGAGTCCAACTCCTGGCCCTGCACTGGACCACACCAAGAATCACACCATGTTTATCGGGGCCAGGGAAAGGCAGCAATTGCTTTTCCACATGTAGGAGCAGGCTGAGGTCAAAGCATCATTGGGGTTTCCTCCAGGGAAGCACTGTGCTGTGGGACAGGGCAGTCCCATCCCCAGCTGTCTGCCATCCCAAGAGATGTCCTGGGCAGGCAGAGGGTCCAGCAGCACGAGATCACTGACACCACCTGAGGTGCAAGGCATTTGGATCCTGTATTTGACCTGGCTCTCATGCCTTCCTCCTTCACTGCCCAGCTTTTCTACTTCCCTTTTTTCCTGTAACAATAACTCAGTGTGGCTGCCCAGGACAGTGATCCACTGCAGCTCCAGCCAACAGCTCTTCCAACACTTCTGATGTTTGATCCCATCCCTCCCAGCAGGGAGATTACTTCACCACAGACTCATAATCAGGGAAGCGACATCTCAATAGTCACTCCCAGGCAAGGTCCACAATCACACCTCCTGCAGCACTTTCACCTAAATCCACTGAACTCTTCCCAGAAATGGCCGAGGAACCCTCTGACATTGTTGGCTGTAGAGCAGACAGCCTGTGATAGCCAGTGATGACAGTGGTGGCATGAGACCACCCCTGCTGCCAGCCAGAGGATTGGATCTCTGTGTGGCTTAGCAGCCCCCTGCTAGGATTAATTTACTCGAGCAGCCCAGATGTCCCAATTCTAGCCAATAAAAAGCTGTGGCATGGCCCCTGACCTACATGCCATGGACAAAAGTCACCAAGAAATCCCTCAGAAATCCCTGAACTCTCCATGCAGCCCAGGAGGAGGTGTCTAGGGACAGGAGACGGTGCACCAAGGGTCACGTCAGTGACACAGCAGGAAACCCCTGGGGTGCAGGGTCCCCACAAGCACCCCTCCTCCTCTCCCACACCTGGTTGCCTGTGACAGCTGTGACAGTCCCACTCCCTCTCTCAGCTCACATCTCCTCACCCCACTGCTGAGAAAAACACTTCATTTTCCTGCTCATCACCAATCACTCCATGTGTCCAGAGCAAAATACAGCAATCCCCAGCACGGAGAAACATGTCCCAGCAGCTGCTCCTGCAGGAATGCAGAGGGCAGCCCTCTTGGCACATCCTGGAGCAGGATGCCTGAGCCAGCCATGGCTTGGTGCAGGAGCAGAAGCACACAGAGGAGCAAGGCTCAGGGTGACACTGACCCCACTCCAGCTGCTGATGTGAGTGGCTGCAGTGGAGTGAGCAGCCCAACCAACATCTGGTGACACAGCCAAGGGTCCCCTTCCAAACAAAACCACCCCTTCATGTGTAAGGCAACATGCAGAGCCCTTTCATCACCCAGGGCCTGGGTAAGGGACAGGACTGCACCCCAGCAGTGCTGACACAAGGACCAGAAAACCACCCCGAGCCAGGCATGCAGGGGAAGGAGTTAAAGCCTCAGCCCAAGCTGCTGCTGAAGCAGCACTCTGGCTCTGCCCGAGGGCACCATCAGCCACAGCACATTTCTGGTTGTGAAGTAATGCTTTCCAAAGGAGTTTGCTGGCTGGCTGCATCAGAGGAGGATGCTGGGGGAAAAAGCTGGGAGAGCAGAGGTGTTCCACCCCACCATACCTTGCTGCTCCTATTCCTGCTCATCGGGACTGTCTGGGGGTTGTCCCTCACCAGATATTTCCCTTTTCCCAAGTCATTATTTGGCTTTCCATGAGCTAATACACCAGACTCAAAGGTCACTGCTCCGAGGCCAGCCAGAGCATCAGGAGGCAAGTGAGTCACACCTGACAAACCTGCCCTGGCCAGAGCAGGAGGCAGCACTGAAACATCCTCCACTGCCAGGGCAGGAGCCATGCCCTCCCCATCCACACCTGGACAGTGCTGCCCACAGGAGGTGAGTCCCTGCCTGGACCCCCAGCCCGTGCACTGGCAGCTGAGCTGGTGCAGGTAAAGCAGCTGAGGGGAGGCCTGCAATGTGTTGGAGGAGGACTCTACAGTGTGTTCTCACTCAGTGACCAGGCAGCAATGATACCCATGCAGCCATTGCTTTGTAGCCCTTTTACTGGGCCAATTGCCCAAAATCAAACCCACTGTCCCCAGAGGATGGAGCAGCTCGTTACAAGTTCTAGCAGCAGCCCCTGGGACACTGCTCCTGCCAGCACCCCCCAGCTCTCTGCATGGAGGAAAACTGCTCATCCCACCTTCACAGGTCCTTTGGGAGTGCAGGATAGTGACAACTCAAATACAGGGCATTTTGGTGTGACCCAGGGCTGGACCTGGGGGAAAAACCACCCTGGGGAGGCAGCCAGCAGCTGTCACCATGGGGACAGAGATGCAAAGAGCCATCAGAGCATCCTCAGTACTCTGCCAGCCTCCACACCTCCCACACTGGTGGGAGCAGGGCAAGATGAGCTTCCACACGTCCCTGTCCACTCTCCCCACCCTGCCCCTCTGGGGAAAGCTGCCAAGGTACCACCACACAGTTTTCCCACTGGGGCAGAGGGAGCTGAAGTCACTGTGCTGCCCCAGGGACCTGTCCTGACACAAAATCCCCAAGGAGCTGAGCCAAGCAGCACATCAGGGGCAACAGTGAGAGCCTGCAGCACCCAGGGGAGGTACGGGAGTGCAGCCTGGCAGAAGGAGCCAGAGAAACCCCCAGTGGGGGCAGCCAGGAGGGCAGAGCCTTGGAGACCACGTACAGACATCCAAGAGGTTAATCCATTCAACTGAAAGGCACGAGCAGCTCAGCTTGTTCCAACAGCATGAGCCAAAAAGCCAAGGAGGACAGAGCAGCAGTGAGGGATGTACAAGACCCAAACAGCCTTTCCCTTCCACAAATTTTGTGGCAGGGAAAAAACACATGCTGAGCACTGAAGAGCTGGTTAATAAGTCTTGGGACCGTGGTCTGAGGAGAAGGAGGGGAAAGAGCTTGGTGTGCCTGCATTAATACAGACAGGAGAACTGTTAACAGCATGCTTCAGCTCCCTGAGAACACGTGGGTGAGGTGAAAACATCCCAGGCACAGTGTGGGTCCATCTCCATGGAGCTCATTCCAGGACAAGACAATCACCCCAGCTACATCTCCCAGACTGATTTTATCCCTCAGGGCTGGAGTTTCTTTATAAATCAGCTGCTGCCAAATCTGTCAAACTTTTACTTTCCCTGAACTACAACATCACAGTTATATTTTCCCACCTTCCCTTTATGCTAGGAGCTGAAGATAGTTTAGAATTTAATCAGTTCTTTTGCTAGCAGCTGTTTCCAACAGCACCCACCACCTTTGCACACTCCTGCCATGGACAAATATCACAATCCCAGCCCTATTACAGCTATTTTTACAGAGTCCTTCTAAAACCTGCCTTCCACTGACATTTCAGCCACTGAAAACACCTCCCCTGGGGGAGTCAAGGCCAACAAATGCATTCAATTTGTGTTATTACAGTTACCAGGCCAGAGCAGCACCAGGAGAAATAGCTTCATCTATAAATACCAGGAGAAAGAGCTTCATTTAAGTTTGGATCATCTCTCCACTAGACACCTGCCTGGCTGCAGCTACAGCCCAGCCTCTCCCTCCTTCTCTTGGGCAGCTCTGCTGATATAATTTCACTGCTGGCCTCCCTTGCTGCAACCCAAGCAGAAGCTGCAAAGAGCTTAAAGGAAAAAGAGAAAGGCATTACAGCAATTGCATCTCATCATCCTCTGCACATCCCATCACTGGCATTGCTCCTCAGCAGCTGCAGGAAGTAAGGAATTGAGGAAGAATTTGAATTCCCCACACCCAACACTTGATTTTCTCCTGTAGGCCTTTGTACAACCCCCTCTCCCACCCATCAGGGCACATCAAGGGCCAGGGGCATCCAGAGGGCCAGGGAGCCAGAAGAGACCCTCAGCTCCAGGGCAGGCTCACCAGCAAAGGCCTGTCCCTCTGTTCCCAAGGAACCCATCCAGGGAGGGCACAAGGGCTCATCCAGGAGTCCAGATCATCAGGAATGTTCCCTACAGTAAGGCAGGTCTGAAATCAAGGCAGAAGAATCATGCTGCCGGTCAGGATGAGGCTTGGTGAGGGCAGTCAGGGTGAGACACAGCCTGGGGATCCTCGGCAGCTCTGCAGTCCATGGGTTAAGGTCTGGGTGACCAACACAGGAGACCCACACTCCTCCTGAAACTGGAACAGGGGGTGATGGTTCTGGCAGAGCTTAAACAAACATCTCAGGGCCCCTGGGCTGGGAGCCAGGTGAGGCTGTGACAGGCATTACCTCCTGTTGCTGGCCTGACGCCCCATGCAGCGCTCAGCCTGCAGCTGCTGGGTGCCTGTGTTGGCTTTCCTGGCCCTGCTCCCCCCTCAGCAGGACTGAGGGCTCAGGAGGGTCTGGGGTGAGCAGAGGGAGCTGCTGCAGGGATTAAGGACCCTCTGATGAGGAACACCTGGGACAGCTGCGTTCTTTGCAGAACTTTCTCAGGCCAACAACCAAGAGCTGCTGTCACCTCACAGGGACTCTGCCCATCCCAGTGTGACTGAGACAGCAGGGACAGGGGCTGCTCTGCTCTGTCACTGCCTCTGCTGCCTTCTCTCCCAGGAGAAGGAGGGCAGGCCTGGTGGCTCCTCTTACACCCAGGTAAAAGCCCCAACTGAACCCAGACTGCTCACCCTGAGGCCATTTGTGCCATACAAACATCCCCCAGACAGTGAGCGCTGCCCCAGGGCACTGCAGTGATCAGGATTGCTCAGCTTTGCACCATTTAGATTTTTTTTTGCACCACCAGCAGCAGCCAGGCCCTGCCATGGCAACAGGCTTTCCTGGAAAGTCTGATTGCTGCATCTTCCCAGCAGTGAGGGAGCAGCAGGGCTCAGGCAGCCTGACCCCTTCCCCAGGGCCCCTGGGACCAAGCTCCAGCTCGGATGTGGAGAGGGATTTAGCAGAAACAATACAAGAAAAGCCATTGTGCATTGCCAGGTCATTGCTGCATCTCAGCAAGACAATGCTGTCACCTGGGGTGTCCCCAAGGACTCCCCCAACAGCCCACCTGGAGCTCAGGTTGGGCTCATGGGGCTCTTTCATCCCACATTTTCCGGGACAAAAGCAAGTGAGAGCAGCTGGCTGCAAACCCAGCACCAGCCTGGGGGCCAGGAGAGCCACATGGGGCTGGTGGGGTCTGGGGCCAAGGAGCCCCCCACCCAAACCTTTCCCTGAATCTCTCTCCGTGGTGTTTGTCCCTCTCCACTCATTTCAACAGCAACAAATTGCTGGTAATGAGCCGTGTCTGTCCACGAGCTGAGAGCCTTCAAGATCAAAGATGCTCTTACACAAAACCAAAATATCATCAGTGGCCTTTAAAGGCCAGACTAAGCTTCTGAGGGGAAAAAAAATCAATTTTCTGTAGATCTAATTTGAAACCATTTTAATGCTCATTAAGATAGAGGGACCCAAGCAGATTGTGTGGGCTGGAAGACAGGGAGAGAAAAAAAGGAGTTATTATTGACATTTTAGTTTAGGTCTTTATTCCATCCAGAGCTTTCCACTTCTGGGCAGCAGCTTTGAGTAATACTATTGTTAGCACTGGCACTGTAATTCCAATGTCCTTTTTTTAACTGGCTTGGAAAAAAAAAAAAATCCTGAAGGCTTTGACCAAAATCAAAGTGATGGAATTCATAGTGGTAAAAAGAGCCTTGAAAAGGAAGAAAGGTGCAAACCCCTGTGCTGTTGGTCCCTGTCATGGGGTGGCCACGGTGCTCACCCACCCTGGGCAGCCTCTCTGCAGCACCTCCCTGGGGTGCTTGGTGAAGGCAGGGACCCAGGGGATGCCTGGATGAGGATATGAGGATGTGTCCCAGCTTGGTCACCCACTGCAGCCACACCTGGGAGTCTCTGATCCATCTGCTGGGTCACAGCCCTGGGGATAACTCTTCCTGAGGGGTAACATTTCCCTCAGCAGCACTCAGCTCAGTTCCTCCAGCCCGGGGCAGGGATGGGGAATGGATACAGCCCCACGGGGTTTTATTTGCCGCTCTCTGTGAGTGTTTGTGTGGAAATAAAAGATTTGTATCTGCCCCATGGGTGAGGGTGGTCCTGGGGCCAGGTGGGCATGGTCAGAGCCTAAACCAAAGGAACTTGATATTTTGGTTTGCTGTGGTGCTTTTCTCCCTAAAAGTACTGCTGACAGTTCTGGTTGATGCAGGCAAAGGTTCTGTTGCAATCTCATGAAATGATTTGGAGTGTGTTAAGCAGATTTATTTTCCTTCACTTCCTAGTACTCCATTGTACTTCTGTAAGGGTGCAAGAAATCAAATCTGGGATCAGACTGTCTGTTAGTTACAGCCACTTCTCTTGGCATTATGGCAGCTGCTGGACTTCTGGCTATCAAATATCTTTATTAGAGTAAATATATCTGAGGCAGACATCCGTGGGTTTGTATAGTGCCTTCTACAGCCATCTGAAAGGAAGGTGGAGCCACGCAGGGGTCGGTCTCTTCTCCCAGGTACCAAGGATGACAGGAAACAGCTTCAAATCGTGCCAGGGGAGGTTTAGGTTGGATATTCGGGAAAATTCCCTCACCAAAGATTGCCCAGCCTTGCCCCGGACAGCAGTGGAGGTGACCACACGGGCACCTGGGACATGCACTGGTGGTGGCCCTGGCAGCGCTGGGGACTCGATGATCCAAGCGGATTTTGGATTTTCCCGGCACAAAGCGCGCGCCGCTCCCTGCGATCCCTGTCCGCCTGCAGAGGGCACCAACCCCCCAAGTGTCCCTGTCACCCCCGGCCGGTGACACCGCCGGGACACCGGGATGTGACTGGGGAATGCTCTGGGTGACACCGCCGGGACACTGGGATGTGACTGGGGAATGCTCTGGGTGACACCGCCGGGACACCGGGATGTGACTGGGGAATGCTCTGGGTGACACTGCAGGGACACTGGGATGTGACTGGGGAATGCTCTGGGTGACACTGCAGGGACACTGGGATGCTCCTGGGGAATGCTCTGGGTGACACCGTCCCGGCCACCCAGGGATGCTCCTTCAGGTGGGCCCTGGATGACACTGCCCCACCTGCCCAGGACACTCCTTCAGGAAAGCCCTGGGTAACAGTGCCCCAGCCTCAGCAGCCCCATTCCAGGCTGGATCCCAGCTGGGATCCCAGCACTGCTGCCACCCATGGCAGGCCAGCACGCAGCACCAGGTGATGCTGGCTGCATCTCCTCCCAGCACTGCCCAACCCTTGGATGCTGATGGGGACACTGTAACCCCTGCCATGGCCTCAAGTCTCAGCCTGACAGCTATCTCCTTCCCCAGCATCTCACTGAACCCAAAAATCCACCTCCAACACTGGCAAACACGGCAAAACTATTGGAAAAACTCTGGTGGGCATGTGCTGTTGTCCTTGTTTCACCTGTGCTGCAGGCCCTGTGGTTGGGAATCATTTCTGATTTAGGAAAAAACCAAAACCCTGACATGTGTTTTCTGGCCCAGTTTGACCTCAGAAAGTACCAGTGAGAAGAACTGTGTTTTGGCAGAGGACAGCATGAACGTCTCCAAGCACACAGTGGCTCCTGGCATGTGGGGACAGGACTAATCCCAGCTCAGAGAAAAGCCCCAGGAGAGGCTTTGGGAGAGCTCCTGGATTGCCCCTGGAGCCTCACTACCCCACTCTGGAGAGGATGGTGCTTGGTTACAGGGGAAGCACAGGGTGAGACTCAGAGACACAAAATGTTTGGATGTCTCACGGTGCTGTCTCCAGCTGCAGATGTTTTCATGCTGGGAATGTGAACTCACATGATTCCCAAATTTGACTGTACAGCACAGTTTGATGAAAGCTGAAGTGCTTCAGCCACTAGTAGAGCCAGGGAAGCAAACAGGAGTCTCCCCACTACAAATTTAGCTCTTTATTGATTTTCCAGCTGCATCTATCAGTCATTGTCCTAGTGCTCAAATTACCCATTAGAGTTATCATAGAATCGAGAGGAAAACAAGACAGGCTTGTGGTTTTGATGAAAAATGCTAGACATCCCAAACAGCAACTTCTGGAAGGAAAATCTTTCCATTTTAGGGTGGGGACTGGGTTACATTTATTCTTGAACAGCTCAGAGGCACTGATGGCTTCTGGTGGCTTATGGTCTGGGGTTTGACCATCTCCCAGCTCCATGGCCCTCATTCCCTGTGCCACTGGAAGCACTGTGCCCTGCAGGAGGGACTCAGAGGTGCAGGAGGGACTCAGAGGCCTCCCTCCAGTCCAGTTTGGCACCCGTGTTAGATTCAGAATAAATATAGAACCAGTTTCAAAATCCACACGACTGCACCAGAGTGGATGCAATGTCCTCCATCCACTGCTGCTTCCTCTCACCTCCAGAGACTCCCTCTTGCTGACTGCAGCTGGGTCACATCCTGTGGGTCAGCCCAGAGGCCTGACCTGTCTGAGATGTCCCTGGGCTTAAGGGATGTCCCCTGTGCTTGTATCCATCCCCCCACTGCTGCATTGTGGGCCTGGAACTGGAGATGCTGTTAACACCCCATCTACATGGAACTGCCCTTCCTCAGGGTTTTACTACGTGAATTTGACAGGATGTGTGTGAATGGCTCCAAACTGAAGGAGAGTAGGTTTAGATTAGATATTACAAAGAAATCTTTCCCTGTGAGGGTGGGCAGGCCCTGGCACAGGGTGCCCAGAGCAGCTGTGGCTGCCCCTGGATCCCTGGCAGTGCCCAAGGCCAGGTTGGACAGGGCTTGGAGCAGCCTGGGATGGTGGAAGGTGTTCCTGCCCAGGGCAGAGGGTGGAGCTGGATGGGCTTTAAGGTCCCTTCCAACCCAAACCCTTCTCTGATTCTATAAATAAATCCATGATCTCCACCTTGTGAAGAGACTCCAACCCAAGGAGCTGCACCGTGACCCTGTGGCTCACCAAGGCAGCGGGGGGGATGTCCCCAGGCTCCCCTCCTGCACCCAAAGGTGTCCCCAGAGGGGAGGGCTGTGCTGGCTGTGCCCGGGGCCGGGCTGGCTGTGCTGACTCAGCAGCACACACCCTGAGTAAACGCCCGCCAGCTGCTGCCCCGGCCGCTGTTTGCTCAGCCTGCACTGCTCTGTTTGCCTTCGGGATCACGATGGAAGGAGATGGCCTTTGGCCCAGAAAATGAGGCAAGGCAGCTCCAGGCACCTGCCTCAAGGATCCTCCAGCATCTCTGCTCCTCCAGTTCCTGCCCAGGCTGCTCAGTAGCTGACACCCGCCAGCACCACCCAAATTAAAACCTCCACGGAGCTCTAGGAGCTGCAGAAAAATGCACTCACCACAGCATAACCCAGCTGCCATGCAGCCAGGAAAATTATTTATTATCATTTCCTTGCGACAGAGATATGGGAAAAAAAAAAGCACCCACCCTCCACAGGTGCAAACAGCAGCAGCTGCAGCATCCACATTGAGATCTATGTACATCACAGTGTGAAGTCCATCAGGGAAAAAAAATTCAATCGAAGTTTTTTTTAAAAAAACACCTCACGACCTAAAACCAGGAACCAGAAAAAACAAAGTGGTTGAGAAAATAGGTTGGGCCCTTCCCTCTTGCTATAAAATACATATTTCTAAGGCGACGTTTCACAAGACCAGAAGCGAGGTGCCTAAAGAGTCTGAGCTTGCAGCCGAAGACACCGCACGGGCACGAATCCCACGTGAGAAGCTACTGCAGGCACGAGAACCTCCACCCACCCCGGGCCTCAGTGCTCGGCGTAGTCCTTGGTGTCCACCCCGGTCTCGTTGAGCACCGTTGTCCTCATGATGGCCTCGGTGACCGCATAGGGGTCGCAGTTGGCCGCCGGCCGCCGGTCCTCGAAGTAGCCGCAGCCGTCCTGGCCCACCTGGCGCGGGATGCGGATGCTGGCGCCGCGGTTGGCCACGCCGGCAGAGAACTCGAAGATGTTGGAGGTCTCGTGGTGGCCGGTGAGGCGCCGGGAGTTGTCCCTGCCGCCCCGCGGGTCGTACACGCAGATGTGGTAATCGTGCCGCTTGCTCAGCTTCTCGATGGCAGCTTCGATGTGCCTGAGGGAGGGGAGAGGAGAGGGGGTTCAGTGGGTCTGTTTGGGGGTGGCACCCACCCCCCTCCTGTGCGTGGACAAGGACAGCCCAGGGGATGCCCCGATATGATCAACTGCTCTTAAAATAATGAGCTGGGACAGCCCCAACCCTGCCTGGTGCAGGCACACAGGTACAGAGACACTTCCATATGGCCCAGGACACCTCCAGCCCCCCAGGTACAGCCCAGAGAGCCCCCCAGGACCCACTTGAGTCCTGAGACTCCTCTTGAGAGCCCCCCAGGACTCACTTGAGGCCCCCCTCTCTCCGCATCTCCTCGGTGCTGTAGTTGGTGTGACAGCCGGCACCGTTCCAGTTGCCCGTCATCGGTTTGGGGTCCAGAGTGGCCACAACCCCAAAGTCCTCGCAGACACGGTGCAGGATGAACCGAGCCATCCAGAGGTGATCCCCCATCTCAATGCCTTCACACGGGCCCACCTGGAATTCCCACTGGAAGGGGCGAGCAGATCACAGGTAAGGATGGGGTGGGTGCCTCCCCAGCCACCACATCCCCGCCACTCCCAGCCTGGGCTGTGGCTCACTGTTACCCTTGGGAATCAGCAGCAAGGATGGGGAGCATCGAGTAAAGCAACAGGACAACTTTAGCATGCAAAAAAAAAAAAGGGAATAAACTGCTCATCACTATGTAGAGCAGATCAGAGGGAGTTTTAATCAAAACAGAGGTAAATAAGCACCACGTCTGACTGAGGCTGGAGCTGCTGTGAGCAGGACCCCCAGCCCACACTGCAAACAGGGCAGAGGATTAACGAGGAGCCTGTCAGTCCTTCCCAGGGCTGCTCCCTGCCCGGCTGGAGCCAGGGTTGCACCACCCACGGTGACTAAGCACAGGGTGACGTCTTTAGGGCTGCTGGCATGGAAGAGCCTGAGCCCAGGATGCAGAAGGCAGCCAAGAAGGACCCTTAGGAATTTGGGGTAAACAGCGGGGTCGGTAAAAGTCCTGCCTCGGCTCCACTGCTGATAAGCCCCCGCTTATCACCGCCACATCAGCAGGAGGAGTCAGCGGCCCGCAGTCGGTCAGTCTGGCCACCTGCCTAATGCAATCAGGGGCTGCCTGCTGCTCTCTCCTAGGGAAACCCAAATCCTCCCAACTGCTCCCCAAGGCCACATCCCACCCGAGCTTCCCGGTTCCCCGGTCAGGACAGGGCTCAGACCCCGCCACTCCACATGGTGTTCCTGCAGCTCCTGCTGTCCCCACATCCCTGCTCCCGTGGGGGAGCTCCCAGCTCCTGCTCTGGCTGCCAGAGCTCAGGTTGAGCTGTGCAAGGAGCTCAGGGTGAGTTAGGAGAAAATGAAATGCACACTTCCACTCTAGCAGTACAACTGCTCCCACCTAAGCAAAACCGATGTGAGGAGCCACTGGGTTCAGTGTCCCAGAGGAGCTGGGAGTTGCTGGGTTATTCCAGCCTCGTGAGGACTCACATCCATCTCTGGGAATGGGCTGCCTGGGATCATCCCCACGTACCTGGGAGGGCATCACCTCTGCATTGGTGCCACAGATCTTCACCCCGGCATAGAGACAAGCCTTGTAGTGGGACTCCACGATATCACGCCCGTACACCTTATCTGCTCCAACCCCGCAGTAATAGGGGCCTGGAAAGGACAAGGAGTCACCACCCAAGGAAAGCTTCGGGGAGCAACACCAGCAATGTAGCATAATCCCACACTCCCAGGCACCTGCTGCCATGGGCAGAGGATTTATGGGAATTAAAATGATGTTTCTCTCCACAGGACATCAAGCCTCCGACCCCAGCTGCAGGACGAGCAGTGTGAGCATCTCATCTGTGCAACCTCTGCCTTATCTGGGCAGTTAAATAATACTTGTAACACATCAATTGGGAGGTGGCCTCGAGATAAGGAAAGTTTGGTCTGCCCCGGGGTACCTCCCTCACCCTCTGAGCACATCAAGCGTCCGAGATTGTTCTGACAACAACTGGCATTGTTCAGGGCTGGAAAATCCAATTCCCTGGGGTTTGATATCTTCCTCATTCAAGCAGGTCAGGCAAAGATCTTCTCCCCGCCTGGGGGAAGGGAGATGTTGCAAGTCCACGCAAAAATCAGGTTGGGAAACCTCTGGCTCTCTCCCAGGAGGCAGCTGAGGAGCTGGCTTGCTGCTGCAGGAGGGCACAACGTGCCATGCCAAGCCCTTTCCCCAATAGCCAAGGGGAGGAGGTTTTTCCAGCCCAGTTCTCCAGCCCTTGCCAAACAAGTCGTGCAGCTGAGCTGTTTGTGCAAGCAGGCTCGGCAGGAGCGGCGCGGCTCACGTGAGCACGGGGCACCAGGGGCTCTGGGCAAACAGCCCCTGCCCGGGGTCAGCCCTGACAGCAAAGCTGCACCCAGCCTGGGCATGGGGCACCTGCCAGCACCCAGCACCCAGGAGCAGCAGGGTGGGAGCTGAGGGGGGATTCTGGGCGGGGCAGGCAGGGAGCTCTTACCCTGCGGGCCGGGGAAGCCGTTGTCGGGCCAGCCGTAGGGGTGGCCGTTGATGCCCAGCAGGGTGTACTCCTGCTCCATCCCGAACCAGGGGCGGCTGTCCTTCACCAGGTCCATGACTTTCTTGCACGTGTGTCTCAGGTTGGTCTCTGGGAGCAGAGAGGTCCGGGTTAGAGTTGTGCTGTGAGCCAGCACCCACCATGCTCTGCCCCATCCCGCTCCCAGACCAAGGCTCCACCACTGCCAAGGGCTTCCCAAGAAGCCTTCAGGAAATCATGAGTGAATCCCCCTTCCTGCTCACCAAATTCCTCCTCACAGTTACTCCATCACCAGAGCATCAGGCCACAGGTCAAGAGGGTTTAATTACCCTGTTCCCCAAACCACTGCTGATGGTCCATGAACATCCTCCTCTTACTCACTGAGAGAGCAGGAGCCTTACCCCAGCCCCATCCTACAGGCATTCAGCAGACCTGGGAACAGGGACTTCATCTCTCCTTCACCCCTATCCCCTTTCTACCAGCCTCATCTTAATTATCCTTATCTTTCTGCAGCTCCATGGTTTTAGTTAGCATCCAGACTGGCTGACCTTGCCTTGGCCTTTTGAGGTGCTCAAGGCAGCTGGGGCTTTGCGAGGAAAACACAGATAGCAGAGAACTGCCCAGAGATGGGAAAACGTGCCAGGCAAGGGGAATGAGAGTTTGGACCAAGACTTCAACGAAAAAGGCTGAAAAACTGCTGTGACAGGGGCAGGCAAGCTCCAGACTGCACATTCTGACTTAATTTGCAATAAAACCCCAGAGCAGCTACAACAGAGCACGGGGGCTGGAGGGAAGCAAGGGTAAGACAATTTCTTCCCCTGAGCCCACACAGCCCCTAAGGTCCACGGAAACCCACCACGGGAAGGGCTGGAGGGTGCACCCTCCTCACCATCAGGGCTCTGGGCTGAGCTCTCTCTGCCCCAGGAGCTCCAGGATCAGGGACTCTTTTCACAAACTCCTCCAGCGGAGGAGCTGCCGGGCAGGAATCTCAACCAAGACACTTCCCCTACCCGTGTCTGGACGCTGCCGGAGGAGGAATCAGCCCCGTCTTTCACCATCCCTGCCCGCAGCCCCGGCTCTCCCGGCAGAGCTGCATCACCCGCAGATGCCCTCTCCCTCCCCCTCACACCCAGCGGGGCTCTGCCCTGCTCGAGTGGCAAATATCCGGTTATTTGTCGGCAAATAACCCCTCCGGGAGCCCTCAGCGCGTCCCTGCAAACAGGCTCCTTTTCCTGTGTCTGGGGCTTTATCAGAGGGACAAGACGGACTGCTGTCTGCAGAAGGGCTGAGCGAGCACACGCCGCCTCAGCATCTTCTCCTTCCTTTTCTGCAGCCTCCCACCAGCGAGAAGAGCAACCACAACCCCGGCACGTTAAAACCCCCGCACTTCCAGCTCCTGCTCCTCCCCGGGGCTGGGCGACCTCGGGCTCAAGAGCCGGGAGACGCCTTTGGCGAGTGCCGTCAGCGTCTTGCTGCTTTTCTCCTCGCCCTGTGCCACTAGAACAAGTTCCTGCAAACAGCCACCGCCACCAGCGCCTGCATTGCGGAGCCTCGGGCCAAGTGCTCGGCGCTCCGCTGCGCCCCAGGGCCAGCTGTTGCATCTAGCTGCTTTGAAAAATAAGCTACTGCCCTTCGACAGGGCCTAGGTCCTGGGCGAGCGGCCCCGGGGGAGGTGACACCCTAAATAATCAGGGGGTGACCCTCAGGAGCTGGGCGTGCTCACCTGCGGGTTTCCTGTTGTACTTCAGCACTTCGCAGAGCACCAGCTTGTTGGGGTCCAGGCAGAAGGGGTCCCTGAACATGCAGACCGGCACCAGGAACATGTCACTGTTGGAGCCCTCTGCCTGCGCCGTGCTGGAGCCATCGAAATTCCACTCGGGGACATCTGTGAGGCAGGAGGGGGACAGAGGAGGGAGTGAGGTTGGGAAAAGGTCCACGTAGGGATTGTTCCAAGTGCTGGTGGCGCAGCTCCAGGATGGAGCACCCAAAGGGCTCTGAGTTCCATGGGATGTCAGCCAAAAAGCTTTTCTTGCACATGCCCAGAGCCCATTGATGCTCCCTGAGCATCAGCCCCAGCACGGGCAGGCTCAGGCTCAGCCCCAGCCACTCCACCTCCCCCTGCCAAGCCCCACGCAGTGCTGACACGTCTCCGTGCCTGTTTGCCGGCTGGAAAGGGGCGAGGAACTCATCCTCCCCTTCCCACCCCGCACTAACAGCGGAGCTTAGCGGATTAAGCAAACCGCAGGGACGCAGGTTGGATATTTACCCTGCTGCTTGTTGGTGCAACCCCACCAGACAGTGCAACAGGTATCACGGGTGCCACGCAGCCAGGGACAACCCGTCCCAGCTCCTACCACCCCAGGCATCCCAGAACTTTTCCCAGGGGATGCTCAGGGCCCTCCACCACACCATCCATCACCCGCAGGGACAAGCGTTACCTTCGATGCTCTTGGGCTCCTTATCGAGGGTCCTGCTCTTGCAGCGCACGCCCTCGCCGCTGCCATCGATCCAGACGTAGGTGACCTGAACCCTCCCATCCTGGGGCAGCCTCATGTACTGCTCCCGCACCAGCTTGTTCAGCCTGGAGCTGTGCGACACCGACATCGCGACGGCCCTGCGAGGGCGAAGAGGTGAGCGCCACACCACCCCCGGCCCATCTCCCCACGGGGACGTCACAAACCAACCTCCCAGACCGCAACAAGCCACCCCAACTCCCCCAGCGCAGCTCCCCCGGCGGGACTCGAACCCGCGGCCCCCGCGCTCACCGGCCCCAGCGCTGCCCGCGCCCGCTCCGCCCGCGCTTTTAAGGCGCCCGCGCTCGGGGGGCGGCGCGGAGGCGGCTCCGCCCCGGGGCGGCAGCGCCGGGCCCCGGCCCCCACCTCCGGGACACCCACTGAGGACGTTTAGTATTGTTTTCTTTCCTTATTAAAATATTACTTATTAAAAACGACAGCTATCGCACGGCTAAAGCATCGCTTTATATAAAAAGTAGTGAGTTACTGGCTAAGTAACTTATTGCTTATTTAAAAAAACCTGGGTGTTACTCATCCAAAATCCTCTTTACCACCTCTGGTCCCCTCTCTGCGTGTGTCATCCTTTCTGGCCCCCTGTTTGTGCAGGGTTGCCCTGGTACACGTGTGGAAGTGTTTTTCTCCCAGCGCTGCTTGGCTGCTGCCGGGGGGGAGCTGGGGAGGCTGCTGGGCTCTGCTCCCCCCAGCACCCCAAAAGCCTGGCTGGGACCATCCCTGCGGATGTGTCATGGAATGGATCTGGGTACCTGTGCGGTCCTGGGGACATCAGTGGCAACGAGATCCCTGGGGACAGGGGCAGCAGATTCCCGAGGACAGGGGCAGGGGACAGGGCAATGCCTGGCAGCCCTGCCACAGCCTCTGCCCCCATCCTGCCCTGGACACCCCTTCCCACCCGGCTTCAGCCTCCCCGTGGCTGCAGGGCTGGGTTTGCCCCCAGGACTTTCCTTCAAAGGGAGGAAAGGCTAAGGGCTGCAGGGAGAACTACTTGGAAAACACCAAAATCTCCTACTTCAGCCCTTCCCATCTCTAAACCGCTGAGCTAAAGCACAATTCTTAACCACCAGAGCGTGGCAGAGTCTCTTTAAACCCCCAAACTATCCACGCTCAGCACAGGCTCTGCTGTGATTTACAGTCAGCTTAAAATCCTCAGCCAACAGGTGTGAATTTGAGTCGATTATTTCAATATAGCAGCAATTTCCAGCTATTGAGCCGAACGCAGATCCAATTAGGTGAATTAAACGCCTCGCTGCCTTCCCAGTTTTCCATAGGTCCTGCGTGAGAGGCTCCCACGTGTCGGACAGACAGACCCCAAGCGTGCCGAGCACAAAAGCAGCGCGGGCACAGCCCGTGCCGCCGCCTCCGGGGGTTATCTCAAATACTCCCGGAATTTTTTTCGAGAAGGAGGGCAAGATTCCAAACAACCCCCTCTCCCGGCAAACCCGGCGCGGGGAGCGCGCCTCCACTCTCCAGCCTCGGGTTTTAAGGAGTTTTTCGATGTTACAAAAGGAGAAAAGGCTTTAAGGCATGACTGGGCTCTAAAGCAGTTGGGGTTTTGCTAATTCCCCCGGTTCTTAAGGCAGACTCATGCTTGTGGCTGCCTGACTCACCCCCAGGAATGTTTTTCTGCGAAACGCCAGGGCAGCTAAAAAAAAGCACTTCACGGCTGAGTGCCCCCCACAGGACATCTCCTCCCCGGGCACTGGCCCAAGACAGCAGCTCTGTTTCTCCTCTGAAGGTGTTTTGGTCCCGCAGGCAGATAAAGAACCGGGAAGAAACCTGAAAGCACTCGGGGTTGCACAAGAACCAGGAAATGAGATTGGCAGCGAGAGAAGCAAAACTTAATTAGCAATTTCGGTGACCGGGCGGTGACATCAGTGGCAGCGGGCTGCGGGCGGGCCAGACGTCACCCACGCCACAGCTGTGGGCGCTGCCCCGGCAGAGCCTGGGAAGGAGGCTGGCACACGGTCGCAAGGTCCCTGCAGCAGCGGTGGCAGAGCCACGCGGGTCTCCCCGTGTCCTTGACGCTGCCCCGGTGACATTCTGGGACAACTGAAGTTGGGGTGCAGCTCGAAAGCAGCCGCCTCCCTCCGCGGGGTATCTTAGGGACACAACCACGAATGTGGCTGCACAGCTCAGCATTTCCTCATTGTTGTTTGGAAATCGTCCCAGGGCAGGAGGAAATGCGCCGCTGGGTGTGCAGCCCTTTCCCGGAGGCGTTGCAACACCGAGCCGGCGCCGTGCCGGGGCAGTGTCAGCGGCTCCGCCGGATCCTTGGCTCCCTGCTCCCATCTGCATCTCAAGCTCCATCCCGCCTGGGGAGCTGAGCCCGTGGAACCGACCTCAGGGCTGGAGAAGCAGCGGCTGATGCTGAGCAGGAAGCACAGAGATGGATCTGCATCCCTTGGGAAGGGTCGCACCCCAGGAGAGGGGAGCTGCATCCTTCAGAGACAGCAGGACCAGCCCTGGTGTGCTCATTGTGATCCGAGGGTGCAGCCAAGACCCTGCACCTTCCTGACTCAGCTGGGTAGGGGAGAGGCTCCTTTTATTCCCAGTGAAGCTCTGGCTTCCCTCCTGGATGTGCCCACCCGTGCAGAAGCACCCCGGAGCTTGAGTGGGCTCAAACCCAGGGAGAAATGAAACAAAATCGAGGCTGAGTTAACCCAGTGACCTGGATTGGGAAGCAGAGCTCCTCTGTGAACAGCTGGAATCACTGGAGCACCAAAACACCCAAGAGGGGAAGACAGAACCAAGACCAGCAATCCCTCCCCTGGTCAGAGCCCACCTGCCCCAGGAGGGTTTGTGGTGTTTGGGGACAGCAGGGACAACAGCAGCCTGCAGGTGTACAGGTGTGAATTCCTAAGGGTGGGAAAGGTCATGGAGTCCAGCTGTTAGCACAGCACTGCCAAGGCTCCAGCAGGTCCCCGAGTGCCACCATCCCTGCCCAAACACTGACCCCGAGGCAGCTCTCCAAATATACCAAATTACTTCACGCCAAAAAAGGATTTTAGTAAGCAGGAAAATGTTCCTGCCATATTAGGTTGGGCACCTGCTTAGTCAGTTTTTCCTGGGACCCAGCCTTACCTCAGCACAGCCTAATCCCAGCCATTTCTATAGCAACAACCCTGCTACACCAACGACAGCGAGCACAACTCACACCTGCATCCTGGAGGCTCTGGAATAACATTTTACCCCAAACGAGCCGAACTCCCTGCAATCAGCAGGCTCCTCCTGCTCCCCTCCACGCCAGGTACAGTAAATATTAACCACCACCAGGCTCCTGGCTCAGGGAATCAGTGACTGGCCCAAGGTCGGGAGCTGAGGGCAGGAAAGGGAGCAGGGGTGACCTTGGAGAAGTAAAAGGTCACAGATTAAATCTCCAGAGGACTTTGTGAAGCCCTCTGAGCTGGAGCAGAAGGGTTTCTCCACACTGAGGACAGCAGGGAGGGAAGCTGATTCTGCTTTTCTGCCACAGCCTGGAGCAGCCATCACCTCTGGTGCCACCTGGGATGTCATGCAGTGCCCACAGGGATGCAGGATGCAGCAGGGCTGCTCCCCTTCCCAGTGTCTTTTTTGGAGGGTGATGGATCAATCTGGAGACCCGTCCTAGGGAGACCTGGCCAAGCCCTAAATGCTTCCAGTTTTTATTTCTCTGACTTCGAGATTTATCAGCCCAAGCATTTTCCATCCTTGCCAAAATACACCAAAGATTTTTTTTTTGCTTTGATAGGATATTAACAAATCATTGGGAAACTTTTCAGATTGAAAATCTCCAGCAACACAACATGTTTTACCACAAAGGGGTTAAACATGGGCTGATTTACCTCCTGGGGGGACTTTTTACACCTTCCCCTGGTGCTGCAGCAGGGCACTGCTGACAGATCCCTCCCCACACTTGCCCAAGAAGGATCATCCCTGGGCACAAGGCAGGGATTTTGGGGATGAAGAGTTTGGGGTTTACTCTAAATCATCCTGCAGGATTCAGGATGCTGCTCAGAACTGAGGGAGTTCCTCCCTGATTGTTAAACCCCCAAAGCACCTCCCAGAGCCCTGCAGCCCCCGGGAGAGAATTCCCTCTCCCCAGGTTCGGTGAGAACAACGCAGGCGGGTTTTTGGCTGCCAAACACTTCGGTGGGGAGATTAGAGGGAAGGCAAAGAGCAGGATCGGCAGGAGGAGCCCGGCACAAACACCATAAAGGGATTAGAGGGGCTGGGGGCAGAGCAGGTGGGAATTTTCTTGCATGCACTGAGCTGGGAGAGACGGCTTTTTCCAGCTGAGGACACCAGGGGGATGCTGTGGGGGCAGGTGGGTGGCCCAGCAGGGCTGCAGGAAGGGGCTGGGAATGTGCAGGGTGCTGGGATGTGGCAGGAGGTGGCCAAAGTGGGTCAGTGTAGGAATAGGGTAAAAGCTGGCCTGGCATTTCTTCTAAGTGCAGCTAACGAGCAATCTGGAAGTCCCCATGTGAAGCTGTTTTGAGAACTTATTTTAACACAACAATCTATTCTGAGGGTAAAAAATAAGCACATCTGTAATTACAATGGACAAATTCCATGACAATTAGTAAAGAAAATATGTAAACAACCTGACAATAGATAGATTTGATAGATAAGTAAAATGTCTTTTACCAACCAATAGAATAATTAACAAGAAAGCTATTAAGCAATTAGAAGTTGCCCTTGAGGTTTGTAAAAACTATATAAAAGACAGCCATAATAATAATAAAGGGGCCATAACTCAGAGCCACTCTGAGGGGTCCAGCAGAGACCCCCCAGTGCCCAGGGGGGCTGCACTGACATTCCCCTGTCCCCACTTTTGCACTTTTCCTGCCAAAGAGTTTTCCTTTACAATTAAAACACTTTAAGGCAACAGTAAATCTCCTTAGATTTGCACCCAAACCACTTTGCCTTCATTCAAATAGTGCTGCCAGACCTTTTTCTGTGCAGACACATATAGATACATATATATATGACATATAAATACATGTATATGTGCACATACACATCATTGTTTATGTCATACTTGAATACACCAGGGAAACCCGGAGCCCCAACCCAAACAGCTCTCGGTGGCCCCCAAAGCACCCAGCAAAGCTGAAATCCTTGCCTGCAGACAGGATGCCCTGCAGGGATTAGGAGCCCAGATCCCCTGCAGGGATTCCTGCAGCCTCCCAGGTCTGTGGGAGCTGCCAGGGCAAGCCAGGCTCCCTCCCAGCTGCATTAGGGCCTGTGTGCAGAAAACTCTTATAAATAATTTTCACAGAATCATGGAATCAGTAAGGTTGGAAAAGACTCTGAGGCTGAACAACATTTTGGAGGCTATTTTCATCTTCAGGAGTGTGTGAACACTTGTCAGGGTAAGGCTGCTCCCCACAGGCAGCAGGAAGGGCTCCAGCAGAGCTGCCCTGAGCATCCCCACTGCTCCAGCCCACAGACAGAACAAACCTCTGTGTAAACCACCAACAGCTTCCCCCTGAAAGCCTTTCACCTGAATTTACTTTGTAATCCTGTGACAAATTTGTCTTTGTAAGTGACTGTGACAGTCACTTTGGGCTGTCAGAACAGGAACTGGGGTTAGAGGAGGGGGCAGGTGACACAGGCCCAGCCTCAGGAACCAAAGGGAGAGGGGACAGGGCAGGAAAAGCAGCACAGGCAGGAGCAGGGACACAAATCCCATTGGAGAGGTGACCAGCTGGGCTGAATTTCACCCAAACCTTCCCTGGGATCCCTCACAGCCGGGGAGGAAAAGCTGCCTGTGGGGCACAGACCAGGGCTGCCCCAGCTCTCAGGGGAGCAGGCCCTGGGGCCAGGGCACCCCCAGGGCTTCTTGGGCAACAAAAGGGACCAATTTCCCTCAGACCTCTGCAGAGAAGGGCCCAGCAGGCTCTGACTCACAGGGAGAACTACTTTCTCATCTCTTCAGAGGGAGGAACCATGAGCTGGAGCCCCCCACACTGGAAGCAGGAGCCCTGTCCCACGGGCTCTCACCCAGCCCTTGGCTCCAGGGAGAGGACAAGTGATGGAATGAGAGGAAAGTTTCACTAGAAGATTGAGGTTGGATATTAAGAAAAAAAAAATTCAAAAGCTTGTAAAGTACTGGCACAAGCTGCTCAAGTAACTGATGGAGTCACCCATCCCTGGAAGTGTTGAAAGAAATGTGAGAATGTGGCACTTTAGTGGTGAACAGTGGTGGTGCTGGGCTGACAGTTGGACTTGATGACCTTAAAGGTCTTTTCCAGCCTTAATGATTCTATAATTCTGTGACTGCTGCCCTATCCTTCCCCAGGCTCCAGCCAGAATCCTGGCATGCAAACCCAGGGAATTTTAACCAGCATTTATTTCAGCAAAATTAAATATCAAAAATCTCAAAGTGCATCAAAGCTCCCATAGCAGCAGAGTGCTCAGAGCAGAGTCTGAGCGAGCAGTGAGCCACCAAAAAGATTCACTCCCTTTGAATGTAAATAGAATTATCAGCAGCAGCAATTGATGCAGGCAGGCCACAGCCTCCTTGCCCAGCTGGTTTCCCAGCCCGTATCCTGTTTGGCAACCCCATTTTGCAGCCTTACACAAATGCAAAGTTTTTTCACTTCCCTCCCTGCCCACAGGAGCCCTGGCTGTGCCAGCAGGGCCTTCACACCAGCACCACTTTGTTTGTCC
Source organism: Cettia cetti (assembly GCA_013401135.1). Lineage (NCBI taxonomy): Eukaryota > Metazoa > Chordata > Aves > Passeriformes > Sylviidae > Cettia > Cettia cetti. Next base: position 15,902 of record VZUI01044408.1, on the reverse strand, counting down.
CAGTCATGAGGGGATTTTTCTGAAGAAAACGGGAGGAGACTCCTGGCTGATGTTTTTGTTTTCTCAGAGCTTACCCAAACCCAGTGCTTTCCTCAGCAATGTCATCTCCTTGCAATCACATGATTTCAGGAGCTGGGACTTTTAAAGGGTAAAAAAAAAAAATAATTGAGCACTTGTAAGGCAACTTTAGAGCTTGCAGGGCTTGGCCTTTGATACACAGAGCAAGGCTGCCTTGAAGAGGTGCCATGTCTGAGGCCTCAAATGCAGCTGGATAGGAATTTTGGGGGCAAAAGGTTTGTTTTCTAGGGAAAACCACATTGCTACCAGCTTATTTCAGGCCTCTTTACAAAGAAAAAGTAAATTGTGGCAGGCTCCTGCAGAGCAAAGCAGCCAGATGTGCTTCAGCACTTTGGGCACTGGACTTGAACTTCAGAGGCTGCAACTCAGTCCAGATCCTACAAAGATAGTACCAGAAGCTCCCCTTGGTGGGGCTTTAATGTGAATTTAAACTAAATCAGAGCCCTAGAAAATCCCTTGTTCTGGGTGAAAACACTCTCTAAGCACTTCATTTTAGCCTTGTTTAATTCCTTTCATGAGTAGATTTGTCCAAAAGGAATTCTTTTTGCTTTCCAGCAGGGCATCCTCATCCCTGCTGGTTCCCATCCCTTTCCCAGGTGAGATTAAGCTGACGCAGGTTTGTTTTCCTGCCACAGCAGCAGCCACTCCAGAGTTATCACCCACCTGGATGCTCATCCTGAGCTCCCAACACGATTCCCTCCGGACAACACCGAGCCCCAAATGCAGCTTCAGTCACTGCCCAAATCTTGGGGTCCTCTCCCAGCACTGAGGGGGGTGAGCTGCTGATGCAGCCCCACATCCTCACCTGCCCCTCGTTTGCTGCCCAGCAAGACCAGGGACATCACTGATCCTGTGGATTTCCCCCCCCCCCCCAGCAGCCAAACCCCAAACATCCAACTGGTGACTGGGGCTGATGAGCCCTGAGGGGCACAGCTGTGCACAGCAGCCCCCTCTGCACCCCCAAATCTCAGCCTCCAGCCCAAACAGTGGGGTCCAACAGCCCAGCACGGCTGGAGACACCCCAGCACGGCTGGAGACACCCCAGCACACCCAGAGCTACTCCCTGGGAACCTCTGTGTGCAGCTGGAGCAGTGGCACAGTCAGCCTCAATGCCCCCATCCCTTTTCCCTGTTTTACTCCCTAGGAAGGAGCAAAGCCTCCCCCTCAGCACCTCTCTCCAGCTGCCCAAAATCTGGCAGTGAAATCCCCTTGGAAGGAACAGCTCTGACCCTGCTCCCCCTCTCCCCTGCATCTCCACGGCTGCAGCTCCTGCACTGCTCCCACTCACCCAGGGCATCCCCTCTTCCACCCTCCGGCCTCTCCACGCTGCAGAGTCGCTAATTACCCCTTGGTAATGAGCACAAATTGCTCTGGGATATCCCTGATGGGCTCGGTCTCCTCACAGGTGTCGTTTTCCTCCAGCTGAAGGCAGAGGCTCTGCCGCCCTCTTGGCTCAAGTGAGCACAGAACAAGTCAGGAAAAGTCACAAAGGAAAGTCAAATTTACTGTTCTGTGGGGCCAGGAGCCTGTTCCAGCTCTGGGCAAACCCTGGGGGTGCTTCTCTGCCCCTTTCAGCCAGACCCACCCTTGTTCCTGCACACAGCCACTGCACTGAGCCCTCTGCAGCTGCTCAGGCTGGTGGCACATGGGGACGTTGGGTGGACACAGGAGGGGTCACATCTCCTCCCCAGAGCACCCAGCCTGGGGCAGCCCCCTCCTCCAGACCCAGGGACACCCTGACTCCTCCTTGGGGACTTCAGGATTTCAGCAGCTCTGGACAGTGCTGGCACAGTGTCCAGCCCACGGACACAGATGTCACCTCAGGGCACAGGGGATCTCCCAGCTGGTCCCCAGCCAGTGGCACTGTGGGGACAGCCCTGCCCTGACATGGCCTCAGCTGGCAGAGCTGTGTCTCTCTTGGCTTGGGGACAAGGACACTTCCAGCGCTGTGGTGTCTCCAGCACCCCTGACCTGCTGCAGGAGAGGACAAGGACACAGCACCTCATTTAATCAGGAAATTCCTGCTCGGGTTGTCCTGGCTGCAGTGCCCAGGGCTGGTGCAGAGGGTCCCTTCAGAGGGAACAGCCCCATGTGCAGACCCAGGCCCTCCTCAGCCTCCCAGGGGCAGGCAGGAGGAAGGGGAGGCTGCCCAGGGGGATGGATGCAGGAGCCAGGGCAGCTGCAGGGAGGCCAACATTCCCCATCCCACAGTGGAGGTGTCACTGGACTCCTTGGGGCCCACTCAGCCCCCCAAACATCAAAACACAACAAACCCCAGCCTGGAGGGAGCCCCACAGCACCCCAGGGTGCCCACCCAGAGCCAGGGGAGGTCCATGGTCCCCCACACCCACTCTGGTTTGTCTCACCCATCCCAGCCCGGTGGGAGGAGCCGGCCCTGGGCAGTGCCCCGGGCAGGGCTCTGTGCCTGCCCTCCCTCAGCCCTGGCTGTGTTTGCTCACTCCTGACCCAGCTTTGGGCAGGGATGTGGGGGAGGTCGGAAGGGAGCAGGGCCTGCCCCAGCCCAGGGAAAGGGGCCATAAACCAGGGAATTGTGTTAATTTTGTCACCCCTGGGATCTCCAGCCAGGAATGGCATCTTTCCATCAGCCACGGTGGCACTGCCCATGGCCCATGACACCCCGTGGCCACCCACAGGTGCCACCAAGCCTGGGCACAGCAGGATTGAGGGAACCTTTCCCAGGATGCTCCCGGTCCTGTGAGGCCAGGGCAGAAGGGGAGCCTTGGACAGGAACCTCCTTCTGGCCCCTCAGCCACCCCCTTCCCGTCCCGGGTGGCTCCACCTGCCTACATTGGGGAGTGGGCCTGGAAAAATAACAGAGGCTGGAGCCAGGGACCAAATCCTTCCCAAGGGACCATGTCTGGCTGCAGGCTGTGCTGGGTGGCCCTGGGGAGCTCAGCAAGCACCTGGAGCAGCTGCTGGGACAGTGCCAGAGCCCTGGGGCTGAGCCCCCACTGCCCCATGGGCACCCTGGGCCCCTCTCCCCGGCACTGGCCTCTGCAGAAAGCCAAAATAACACCAAAGAACGCCGTGATTGGCCTTCCCAGGCAGGTCCCAGAGCTCCCATCAAGGCTCCAGCAGCATCCTGGGGCTGGCCAGGGCTGCTCCCTCCCCAGGGCTCCGTGACCACCCTCGGTGCCACACCCACACCGCCCCAACCCCCGAGCAGAGGGGCAGCCCCTGGCACAGCTCCCCCTCCTCGGCAGAGGGCAGGCAGGGAAACTGAGGCACAGGGCTGAGCCCTTGCCAGCCGGCCGCAGGAGGTGCAGGAGGAACCGGGAGCTTCTCTGGGCATCCCCCAGGACCTGTGTGACGATCTCCTGGCAGTGCTGGCCCAGGGTTGCTTGGCTCATCATTTTTTAGCTGGGCTGGGCTTGGAAAGGCTGGCACCCCCTCGGGGCAGGGAGGTGCTGGGCCAGAGGAACATTGTGATCTGCTGGGGATAAACTGAGGAGCAAAGCAGCCCCTGATCACTGCATTTCCAGCAGAAATGGATTTGGGATGTTTTTGGCTGGTTTTGGGGGGACTGACCCCCGCAGGGGCCCCAAGCCAGCTCAGTGTGGGGCTGAACACAGAGCAGTGGGGCAGATTTCAGTGGAGGGGTTTGGACCAAATCTCATGCTTGGGACATCCAAAGGTACCTTTACATACAAATCCCTCGTGTAAATATTTATCCTGCTCCCGCCTCCATCAGCCAGCAGCCCTGGAGGTGCTGGCAGACTCGAATGGCCTCTTGCCAGGACAGGAGCTTTTAAAATTGCTTTTGTTTGTGCCCAGAGCAGGAAACCTCACCAAGGTCCTGGTTGGCAGGTCGTAGGGGACGTGGCCTTTCAGTTCCCTGCAGGTCACCCTTGATGATTGACAGACCTGCAGATTTTCACACGTCAATTTTCCAGCTGCTTTGGGTGCAAAATAAACTTGAAAATGCAGCTCATCCCCTCCAACACTGCAAAACTGATTTGGAGATGTGGAGCCCTCACTCTTGGGGTTTGGGCTGTTGGGGCTGGAGGAGCAGAGAGTGAGTGGATTGAAGACTGGGGGAGTGGTTGGGTGGTGCTGGGTGGTGCAAAGTTTAGTTGGCAGCCAGCGACTGATTCTGTGTCCCAGGGGACAATCCTAGAAATCCTGGCTCCAGTCCTGATTAACATCTTCCTTAGTGACCTGGATGATGGGGTAGAATGTCCTTTTGACAATTTTTGCTGTTGGCACCAAACTGGGAGGGATGGGTGATGTTCCAGAGGGTCGTGGTGCTGCCCAGAGGGACCTGGACAAGCTGGGAATGGGGATGCAGGAATCTTACAAAGCTCAACAGGCAGGAAATAAAAAGTTCTTCTTCAGAGAGGGACAAGCAGCAGTTCATGTGGATGGAGGGGACCAGGGAAAGGCAGGAAAGAACCTGGAGGTCCTGGTGGACACTGACCTGAACATGAGCCACCAACAAAGCTGATGGCACCCTGAGCTGCCTCAGGGCTGAGGAGGTGATGTCCCATCCTTGGAGATGCTCAAAAGCCACCTGGAGGTGACAGCCCTCTCTGGCTGACCCTGGGTGGCCTCACGGGGTCCCTGCCACCTCCACAACTCTGTGGAGGAGGAATAAACCTTTGCCAAGAGCCAGGGCAGCCCCCAGTGCGTGCAGCCAGAGCGGGGTGAGCTCTGGCAGGGCACGTCCGTCCGTCCCCGCTGTGCCAGCTCAGCAACAGGAAACACTTTGCGAGTCACCGCCTAAAAACGTGGGGAAACGGCCCCCGTTCCTGCTGGGCAGGAGGCTCTGGCAGCTGGGGCTGCCCGCACACCAGACTGGCACTGCTGCGATGCCGCAGCCGCGCTGGGCCCCATCCTCAGCCCCGCGCCCCGGGCTTTCCCCGGCAGCCTCCACCCTCCGCCCCCGGGTGACCGCGGGGCTCTGACATCATGGAAAACCTCGCAGTCGCTCATTATCAGCGTTCATATGCAAATAGCTGATGTTTCCTGGGCAGGAGGGCTGTGGGACAGGCAGGGAATGTGCAGAAGGAAGCGTTTGCCCCCGTAACTTTCTGCTGAAACCCCGAGCTGTTCGTAATTCCCTACCAGCAGTGATAATCTGGATTAACAAAGGAATGGTGGGGTCATGCTCCTTACAAGCACACAAATTCATCTCAGAAAGGCATAAGGAAATCACCTTAAAATACCACAAGCTCAAAACCATCTTCCTCAAAGTGAATAGGGAGCAAATTCCCAAAAGCTTCTTTAAATCAAACGTATCTGGAATGGAAGGATTTTACTGGAGTTACTGAATGCTGAGTGACTGCCCAAGCTGAGGAGAGACAACAGGGTTTGGAGAGTGTTTAGGGTAGGTTTTGGGGTTTAAATGTAGCCTGAGCTGCTTGCAGGACTGTGGATATGTTTTAATTCCTAGTTATTTGCCATGCCTTGGAACAATTCTGGGTTTCACAGCTGCCTGTCCCTAGGATATCCCTAATGAACAGTTTGTTAAGAACAAAAAGGTGAATATTGACCTGCAGAAGCGTTTAGTACCAAAATCATTAGAGTTATGCTCCCTGGTGGAATAAAAAGGGATTATCCTGGTTCAGTTCCTGCCCATCTCTTGCTCAGCTGAATGTTGAAGCATAAGGCTTCATCTGTTTGCTGGGAACTTTGGAAAACGTGGGCACTGGGACAGCCACTTTTTCCACAAATATATACAAATGTCCTCTTATTTATGCATCAAAAAACTAACCCAAAAGGATTTCCTCCTAAGTAAGAGCCCAGATCCAGGTGCAGCTTGCTGACAGTGGGATTTACCCAACCAGAGTGTTCTGACAGCAGGGAGCAACACCTTTCATCTGAGCTTGCCAGGTGCATGAGAGACACAAATTCAATTAAGCTTCACAGCAACCCTGGTGAGGCAGGCAGGTGGGGATTAATCAAGGAATTAATTAGTACAGAGGAACCAAGTTAGAGAACAAGCCTGTCAGTCACTTCTGCACTGCCCTCAATAGCAGGTTCTAGGATAAACAGGATATTTTACATTAGAGCAGACCCCAAACCCAAAAGGGGAACAAAAGCCTTGATGAAAATCCCAGCTATTGCCCAGTGCCTCTTGGGAGATGAGGAAATGCTTCCTCCCATCCTCTCACAACAGCTCTCACTGCAGACTTTTCCAGAAACCCAGGGAAAATCCATGACTCTGTGTCTGGCTTTGCTGATGCAAAAAGCAAATCCCAGTTTCTCTGTTAACTGCAGGTTTTCCATTGAAAGAGACAAGGTGGAAAAGGGAAAGACAATTCAGACTGATTTGAGGGATGGAGAAGTGAAATGTGGATCCTGTGTCATGCTGACGGGTTGAGTTTACAACAAATCCTAAAAATAGACCTCAATTTCCAAGCTGTTGCCTTGTTGAGAGCATTTCCTCTCTCTGTCTCCTGTTCTAGTCCTCATTTCATTCCCTTCTTTCCTACAGTTTGGATCACTACCTCATGAGCTGCTCTGGGTGGCCAAGGCACAGCCACAGGCCTGGACATGGGTTATTTTCCCTTGTGTTGGGGTGCTGGATTCAGACCTACACAGACCCTGCTCCTGATGGAAGAGAAAAAACACAAAACATTCACAGACAGGAGACTCCTGGCGATTTTCACTGGACTTCTTCATGATTTATGACTTTAGTTGTAAGTTCTTTCCCTGCTTCCCCCTTACACACAACAAGGTCTGGGTCTTCAGCAGTGTAAAAATTCCCACATTTGGGAGATCCAGCCACCAGGACAGGCAGGAGAGGTGCCCAGTCAGAGCTTCCTTTCTGCCCAGGGAGTCTCTGCCCACAGGTACAGCCCCTCAGGAGCACTGGAGGAACAGAGAGAAACCCCAAAGTCCTGCAGTGCTGCTCCCAGGAGCTCTGGGATAGCAGGAGGAGGGAGCTCGGGGTCTGGATCTCCATCTGCTGCCCCATGAGATCTCCCAGCAATGTCTGGGCTTGTTGCTGGGCCCTTCACACTCAGTGGTGCCCAGCATGTGTGAAATGAGACACAAAGCTCCTCAGAGATCAGCAAACACAGATCAGGGGATCTGGGACGGTGATGCCAGAGTGAGCCCCCAGCTGATGCTGGAGGCAAAGTCTCAATGCAAGGGGTGCCAAGACATGGCCCAGGACGTCACCAGGAAAACCTGCAGGAGTGCAGGAGGTCACAGCAGACAGGAGAAAGCACCAGGAACATATTCATCATCTGCAGCAGGTTTTCCAGAGATCCCTGATCCCGAGTCTCTGTGGCCAAAAGCTGCTCACTCTGTGTTCTGCCTCCACTGGACACCTGGCAGGTGCAAGGGGCCAAATCTTGATTTTCACATGCAAATAAACAACCTTGTGGGAGTCAGTGTCAAACCTGCTGTGCTCAGCTTCACATCCCAGAATCACAGAACATCCTGAGCTGGGAGAGATCCCCCAGGATCATCCAGCCCCTGTCCTTGCCCAGAGCCCCACCAACCCCAGCCTGGGCACCCCTGGCAGCGCTGTCCAAAGGCTCCTGGAGCTCTGGCAGCCTCGGGGCCGTGCCCATTCCCTGGGGAGCCTGGGCAGTGCCAGCAGCCTCTGGGGGAGGAACCTTGCCCTGAGCTCCAGCCTGAGCCTGCCCTGGCCCAGCTCCAGCTGTTCCCTGGCTCCTGTCCCTGTCCCAGAGCAGAGATCAGTGCCTGCCCCTCCTCTTCCTCTCATGAGGGAATGGTGACTGTCCTGAGTCTCCCCTCAGTGCTCTCTTCTCCAGCTGAACAATCCCAGAGCCCTCAGCTGCTCCTTGAAGAGTTCCTCTCAAGGCCCTTCCCACCTTCATTGCCCTCCTTTGGACACTGTCTTGTTGTCGTTGGACATGAGAGACTCCAAATATTTCAGAAGGCAAATAGCAAAAGAAGGCTTTATTGTCTAATTCTTTGTACCTTTTATAAGGTGTTCCCATACAGACTTAACATGATTGGTAAAAAAGGAGCAACACCTCTCAAGTCCCATTGGTGGAACCAGAGAAACACAATGTACACACAGCTGTATGAACTTGTTTTGAGAAAAGAAAGATTATTTACAGAGATTGCTCTGAGAGAAAAGCTCCCCTGAGAAATATTCCCTTGGGAAGAAATCCTCTAACAGGCTAAAATCTTTCTCAGAAATCAGGCCCACACTCTCTGATGGCCCAACACCTTTCTTATAATATTTTAGTATCTTTCTTATCCTGTGGTGCCCCAAACTGCCCCCAGCACTGGAGGTGAGGCCGCCCTACCCCAGAGCACCATGACAGTGACAGGAAAGAGAAAGGGGCTCACAGGAGAGGTTCACCAGCACTCACTGCTGAGGGAGGATGAAGAAACAGCTGATGCTGTCACTGCTTGGCTCCAATAGTGTCTGCAGCAGCAGCTGGGGCAGGCTGCTGGGGGCACAGCATCCTCCCAGGCTCCTCTTTCCACTGAGGACAATTGTCACCCAGAGGTGACCCAGGCTGTGCCAGGCTCCGGGTGGCAGCAGGGCAGTGGGTGAGGAGTGAGGAATGAGGAGTGAGGGGTGAGGAATGAGGGGTGAGGAATGAGGAGTGAGGCTGCCACGGCAGCATCAGCTCTGCTGGCAGGGCTGTCCCTTTTTGGGAAGCAGATTCTCAGCTGTGAAACACCTCCCTGGCCACTTGCCAGCCTCACATTCCTCTCTGGCTGATTCTGAAATCACGTTGTGATGGTGTTTAAGCACTTGGATTTACACCCTGGCTCTAGTGGCCCTTGCTGTCCCTGTGGCTCTGGGCTGTGACCGTGGCACGTCCCAGCACGTCCCCAAATGCCACTGTGGGATGAGGGCTCTGTCATGATGCTCTCAGTCTGCCCTGCAGCACATCCCGAGGGATGAGGGGCAGATTCCCGGGGGAAGCAGCCCGAGGGCATTTTAACACCGGTGTGTTTTCAGACAGAGGCACCTTTGCTCTCTCCTGGTTGGGTCAGCCAGAGATGCCAAAAATGAGCCTGCCCCTTCCTTGAGGGTGACAGATGTGGCTCGAACAGCCCAGGAGGTGCTGAGAGCCACGTTGTCCTCAGCAGGGCTTCCTGAAGCCTGGCTGGAGCAGGGTGGCATTTCCCCTGTGTACCCTTTAGCCCCCAGCTTGGTAAATTTGGGATTCTAACCCAGAGGCTCAGGGAATGCTGATTATTATTTGCTGAGGACAGTGGCTCCCAGCACAGGCAGGGCTACGGCAGCCTTTAACCCTTTGCTTTCCTCTGTCCTTTGCTGCCCTTCCCAAAAAGTGAACCTTTCTGAATCAAGGGCTTTTTGATAATGTTTTGTCTTCTGGCACCACCATCCACAAAGCTGCAGAATCCCACCCCACAGCAGGGAGTTGGCAAGGAGTGGATCCTTTCTTTTCTACCCAAAACTGTGACAGCAACCCGCTCAGGGTGACAAAAATCCCCAAGGTCATGGGCTTTATTTCCCCCTCAGTAGCCAAAGCCTGGCTTCAATGTCTACTCTGTAGAAAGCAGGCTTTAATATATGCAATAATTTCTTAAAGAAAGAGGCAGAGGATCTGTACTCTGAGTGAGAGGAAGAATTTTGAGTAACACCTAGGAGTTACTACAGAATTTGAAATTAACAAGACAAAGCAGGAAAAAAAAGTTACTTTTTGTTTAACTTGGAGGGGAAAGACACAAACCATTACCCACAAACTTGCCTGGAGAGCAGCAGTAGAAATGCCCCATCCCTGGAAGGCCAGGCTGGACAGGGCTTGGAGCAACCTGGGATAGTGGAAAGTGTCCCTGCCCATGGCAGGGGTGGAACAGGAGCTTTAAGGTCCTTTCCAACTCAGTTCTGTGATTTTATAATCAGAGCTGATCTCGATGTGAAGGGAAGGAATCAGGACCCACATCCAACCCTCCAGCTCTGAGCTTGACAGAGATTTTCTTCCCCTTTATGTAAAAAAACCCTTCACCTGTTGCAGCCTTACCCCAGCAGCGTTGGGGTGACACCCATGGAAGCTTTGCCTTTAGGAATAATTCCTGTAAATGCAGGATATGAATACAGCAGCCCACAGAGCCCCAGGGGACACTTACCCTGGCCGTAGTGCAGCCCCTGGCAGAGCAGCAGAAGCTCCTTCAGACTCCCCAGGCCAGAAGGGAAGGGCAGGAGGCTCTGGGATGTGCAGTGGATGGGAGATTCCAGCAGTGAAACTCCAGTAGCTCAGACAACTGCAGGCAGCAAAAGCAACAGCTGGGATTGCTCAAAATCCCCCAAAAGCAGGAGCCTCAGGGCCTGGAGACACCGAGAGTGCAGCACAGCTGAGGAGGGAGGTGTAGGAGGTGTTTGGCCCTGCTGAGAGCAGCTCCAGCCACAGCAGGAAACTTCGAGGGGTGCAGGGTTGGGCTGACATCACTTCCCAAAAACTGCTGGGTGACATCACTTCCCAAAAACTGCTGGGTGACATCACTTCCTGAAGTGCAGCAGCCCAGCAGGTGAGCACCCACAGCAGCAGTGCCAGGGGAGCTGGGCACCCAGGGCTGCCAGGTGCTGCAGGCACCAAAAACTGTGAGCAGCTGTGGCCTCAAGGGCAGAATTGACACCAACAGCCAGGGGCCTGCAGCTCCCTGGCCTGCCCTGAAATCCAGGGTGTGGGTGCAGTTTGGCCCAGTAGAAGCTGCAGAGTGGTGGGACCAGGCTGTGGATGCAGAGAGGTGTCTCCAGGTCACACCTAATGCCCCAAACAGGCACCATATGCAAGGTCAGAAAATGGGAATTTCTGTAAATGTCTTCCTAGGCAAAAGGAAATCCCAAGAGGGCTTTACTGAGGTGTCAGGAGATGATCTCCAGTGTGTGGACTCCAGCAGCTCCAAGGCCAACCTGTGAAACTGCCTCCACCTTCATTTACACCAACTCCTTGTAAGGCAGGACACATCCACAGCTGGGGTTAGAAACCCAGAGAGTGAAATCCCAGTGCTCCATCCCAATGAACTCTTTGGGAGCTGATTGAAACAGTGCCTGCAGGAAGGTTTATCCATGGATGGCCCAAACCTGATGATTTAAAGCCTCCCTGAGCTCTGCTGTGAGCAGCTCCAGGGTCGGGGTTTTCACTGACTCACTGTGAAAGGGCTGCAAACTGAAATTCAAGCTGAAAAGGAAGTTTCTGACAAAAATGTGTCTTAGGGTGAAGCTCACAGAGTCTATTTTGAGCAGAGCCAACGGCCCCCAGAGCCTTCTGCCCCAGCTGAAGCCACACAAGGTGACTCCCTCTGTTTCCCTCAGGGGAAGCTGCACATCGGGACTTGGAGCATCCATAAAATGTTGCTTCTTGGGGTTTTGGGGGTGTTTTGGGGAATGTGTCTCCTGTAGGACCAAACAGGCCAGCTCAGTGCAGTGGCTGTGCTGGTTTTGGGTCAGAGGCACTGCTGCTTACAGCACATGTGGGGGACTCCTGGGAATTCCTGTGCAGGGGCATTCCTTGTGTATGATGACATCACAGCACAGCCTTTCCTTGCTGAGCAGTGCCCCCCTCCCTGCAGGGTGTGTTCAGGGGTGCTGGGGGAGCAGAGCCAGGCCCAAAGCCCCTCAGGGGGCTGAAGGAGCAGACAGGTGCCCACTGGCCACCCTTGGCTGTGTCCTCTTCACCCTGCACCATTGGTCAGCCCAAATGCCAAGGGAAGGTGAGTCCTTCCAGGGTCTGGGCCCAGCTTTGGGTTTCACTCCCTCAGGTCTCTGGGGCCCACAGCACTGCAGGCTGCTGCATCCCGAGCTCTCCACCACCACAGCTCCCACCCCAGGGTGCATTCCTTGGGCAGGACTTTCTCCAGCAGAGCTGCAGAGTGACCTGAATATTAAAAAAACCCAAACCAAACCTACAGCCATCCACAACCAGACTCTGGCTGGCAGTCCTTGGTTCCTCTGCAAAAAGGATGAGAACGTGGACATTTGTGGTATAAATTCAGCTTTTACCCCCCCTGGATCACCACCAGCTTCCAGCCAACACCTTCACTGGGTCCCAGGCTGGGAAAGGCAAAACCAGCAGAGAGACACGAGGGCTGAACGAGAACAGAAACTGTCTGAATTCTATGTATGTAAAAGAGTTTATTGGGAGTAAACAATATTCTATTTACAGGGATAAATCCAGCATGTGATCATCAGGGCAAGACAGTCCTGGCCCTTCACCCTTCCGTACAGGTGCATCCCTCTGTCCCTGCTGTCTGTCTGTCCTGCTGAGGCTGGGAGCCCAGCGTGGTCCCTGGGGCCAGCCCTGCCCTGCCCCACTGCAGGAATTAATTCAAACCCTTTCTCCACAGCCAGAGCTCCCAAATTCACTCAGGCTCTGGCAGAAGATCCCCCAAACACACTCAGCTCCAGGGAAGCCAATTCCCCCAGCACACAGAAACGCTTCCTGAATGTTTTCCCTCCTGACATCTCCATCTGTTGCTGTCACTTGTACCTGCATGGATCAGGACAGGGAACAGTCCCAATGTCCCAGAGCTGAGGCACAATTTCACAGAGTTTATGGTTTGAAAGGTTCAGAAAGTGTTAACAGCTGCTTCTGCCTCCTTTTTCAAAACCATCTCAACACAAGGCATCAACTTGAAGGTAGAAACTTCATCCCCTCCAGGTGAAAGCAGAGATTCACACCCAAGTTACTGATCCAGCCTGCCTGGGAGAGAGGATTGGGAACTTCCAGCCCTGGGTGACTGAACAAACACAGCTCCAACGCCAGGAACGATTTGCAAACAACCGAGCAGCAGACAAATGTGCAAATGTTATCTGGTGGCTACTTCTGGATAATGAATGCACAATCTATTCCGACTGCCCTTCCTATCTGCTTCTGGATAATGCATCTGTGAGCCTGACTCAGGCTCACAAATGGTTGGCAACGAGGAAAACAGGCTGTGTTTGAGCCAAACATTATGTTCAGCAAATAAGGAGCAGTTTTGCCATGGGCAGCTGCTGTTAGAGCCCAGTGTCAGAATCCCTCCCACGCTGCCCACAACAGCTCTGTGGGCTGCAGGGTGCACAACAGACTTTTGCCTCTAAAATCTGATTTTATGCCTAAACAGCCGAGTCTAAAAGAGCACGATTGTATTCCTTCCCCACCTATCTGCTCATTGGAAAGTGGCTCTTACATTTATTTGCCTCAGCTGCTGGGAAGGCTCCAAATATGCTAATTACAAGGCCATTGCAGTACATTGCATTTGGTGACATAACTCTGAGTCACTGGTTCAGGGTATTTTCCCTCCTCTTCCCTGGAGCAACTCATTTAACAAAGGTGAGGAAAAGCAGGAAAAAAATTGGCAGACTCTTAATGCACAAGACAGCAGGGAGCCAGCATTCCCAAAGTGCTGTGACTTCTGGGTGTCCAGGGGGAGGCAACTCTTCCTGGGAGTGTGACAAACTGGACACTGAAGGTTTTCCAGTCACTTTGGGAAATGCTGCTGGCTTGCCACGCAGTCCTGGAGCGGGAGGAGAGGAGCCTGAAACCACTGGAGCTGCCCATGCAGGAGCAGATTCCATTTTCCCCCTGGGAAATCTGCTCTCCATCCACTCAGCCCTTGGGGAAGAAGAGAGAAAAGTCACTTCATGGTGCCGAGTGGCAAAAGCCCCGTCCCAGCTCGGGCTGTGCCTCTGCTCCGTGGCGGCTGCTCCCCAGGCAGGGATGAGCCCCCGGGAGGAAGGGGCTCGTTCCCTCTCAGCCGTGGAAAGCTGCAGGACGCAGACCCCTGGAGGATGCTCCGGGTGTGTGAGGTGCTGCAGACGCTGCGGGTGGCTCCCCCGGCTCCCAGCAGATCCATGCTCAGGCTTTCCGGATGATCCTTCCCGGTTTCCTCCAGTCCCGGTACCTCTCCCTGCGCACGGAGTGCACCAGGGGCCTGGAGAAGCTGGACGGGGCTGCCCTGGTGCTGCTGCTGCTCAGGAACAAAGCAAGACATCGTTACTGGGGAGGGACAGCGCTGGGACAGCTCCTCAAAGCCTTTGAGAAACTTTGTAAAGAAGAATTATTTCTGGCTGAAGATTTCTGCAGATAAATGTAGAGGGTGACAGCTGGTACAAAAATGAGGTAAATCCAATTAGATTATTCTAATTTATGATCTTGGGACATTTGAGATGGTATCCTTGAGATATTTTTCCATTAAAGGCTTTCCTCCCATTACATAGCCTTTAGGTCATGATGAGAAAAGCTTTCCTCCCACAGGCCTTTGCAGACACGTGAATATTTTCTGGGTTTCATTGTTTTATTGGTTTGTTAAGTTTGTGTCACCCTGTTACCACATATGCACACCTGCCAGAATGTTCTCCCTTCCCTTCAACCCAATTGGGATATTTTTGCTGCAGTACCACACCCTTGTGACCCCATCAGTCCCCCTGGTTCCTGGCCACCCCTCTGCATACTTTTCCCTGTCCCTATAGGAGCCTGACCCTCAGAAACACCCCTTTAATCTGGTGTATAACCCTGTGCCCTTGGCCCATTTTTGACTCTTTTCCCTTTGATGGAAGAAGATCCAGTTTGCCACACCCGTGATTCCATGAAATGTTTTATTATTCATTACAATCTCTGCTGTTTTATCTTCCATAGATAACACAGAAGAGTCAGTAATTATTCTACATTGTAGCTGTTATTGGTTGTAAGCTGTTTTGGTGTTTTTCTGTATTTTATCTCAAGGTTATAAGTACATATCTGTTTAGAAAATGTGTTATCTCAATTTCCTAAGATGGTTAGTGCTGATATATTTGACTCCATGATGTGAATCTGCTGGTTTTCTATATTTATGGGTTGTTCTATATTTATTGGTTCCTTATATGCTTTAACATCTTTTTTTCTAATTATCCAAAAGACATGTGTCATTTCAAAATCCTTCCTTTTATTTTCTAGCTGCTTAAGCATTTCATAACTACTACTGTTCCCAGGGGAAAGCACATTTGAGGCTGTACTACAACAGACAGCACTCAGATTTCCAAAGGGGACCCTGTCTCCTCGCCTTGGAGGGAGCTGCTGAACTACAGGTGCAGCTCAGAACCCCCTCAACAGAGCCCCATAAACCCCATAAAGAGTCAGAGCCCCCAGGACTGTTCCCTCTGGCCAGGGGGGGTCACTGAAACCAGCCCCCTTCAAAACCTCCAGTATTTCGAGCAATTTTCCTTAAAACCACTGAACCCAACAATGTGCACTCCTGGCACTTCTTCGGGATTTTTGCCACCCCGGGTTCCCTCAGGGGGTGAACCAACATTCCATGATCTAAGCACACCATGACTGACCACACCACATGCAGAGATGCCCAGGACAGAGTCACAGAGCAGTGGGATTCTGTTCACCTGGAGCTCTCTGGGATTACTGGACACTCAGACCCACTTGCCCTGGGCATTTCTCCTCTCCCTGGGCACTGTGTCCAGGCTTTTCCTTTCTCCCTCCTGGTAACACCTTCACTCCCCATTTTCACATCTAGATTTGCAAAGTTGGTGAAAGGCTGGCCCAGCAGGAGTGCACCTTGTGCTGCCAGTGCTGAGGGTGATGTGGCATGGCCGTGCCTGTAGGAATTTGGGGTGACTCACTCAGGATGAAGCACAGCCCCTCCCCATCCCTGCAAACAGGGCTGTCCATGGTGACCTCTGGTGATCAGAGACCTCTCCTCTTTCTAGACCCTGCTCAGTCTCTTGTCCTGTGATCCCCAGAGGCTTCAGCAATAAACTTTGTTCAGAGGAGGCCATGGAGCTCCTCCAGGGCTGGAGCCCCTCTGCTCGGCTGGGAGAGCTGGGGGTGCTCACCTGGATAGGAGAAGCTCCAGGGAGAGCTCAGAGCCCCTGGCAGGGCCTGAAGGGGCTCCAGGAGAGCTGCAGAGGGACTGGGGACAAGGGA